>JAZGTJ010000596.1:0-94063 GCA_036877575.1 Botia almorhae | reverse complement strand
TTTTGGTTCCTTGCCACTGTCGCCCTGTTGGCTTGCTTGCTGGGAGACTGCTGACGTCTAACTTAGACTAGGGTTTTGTAAATTATAAACGTCCAATATTTTATTGTATATATTTTATGTTTGTATGTATGTATGCTGCTTTTGCATGTTGTGTAGTTCATGGTACTATTGCAAATCTCTTATGGCACTGTCCCATGATGTAGCCTATTATATACCTTCCTTATGTAAGCTGGAACGCATGTATTTTGCTTAACATTTATAATTTATGTAAGATGGAATGCATGTGTTTTGCTCAACAATTTTGTGGCTTTATCGGTTCAGTCAGCTCTTTGTTCGTAAACATACTATAGGCCTACTATAGTATTAGTCTTATCCCACACATATTATTTTGCAATAATACCATTAACATGTCAGACATTTGTTTTGTGTTGTATTACTATTCTTTGTTTTTTTATGTAAAGCTGCTTTGAAGCAATGTAACATTGTAAAAAGCACCATATAATAAAAAATAGAATTGAATTGGATTAAGGGTAAGAGGTCTGCACATTTCAAAAACGGCTTTTAAGATAAACTGGTGAGAATGAACCTTTATTTATTATCTGGATAATTTACTGTATCCTACCTGTGTGTTAACTATAACTATAGCTCTTGCCCTCTCTTTAGAAATATTTATGGAGTGCCATGTATGCTTTTTACTTATTTTTAAGGAAATCCCTTTAACCACAGCAATACTGCTGCATACCTTAAATTAAGGTCAATTTTTGTGGATCGCAGAGCTTATTTTATGCTGTTTTCTAAATGAAAAATCTATGAAAGCCTATGAAAAATCCCATTGACTTTCTTTTGAGGAACCCATGTGAAGCTAACTTCTTCCTACAAAAATATTTCATCCTTGTAGCTCTCCATTCACTGTGAATTCAGTTTGTTCTGTTATACTGTACAATATCTTGCTTATTACATGATTCTGACCAAATAAATGCATACAGTATGTATGTATAGTATGTAATAAAACACGATCATCCAAAGTTTAATCTTTTAAAAGTTCAAATGTTTATTTGTAAATCATTTTACAGAATGCAGCAGGATAGTCAAGACTGGGTGTGTCAGATAAGAGAGATATCAAAAATGTGCAGTACTGGGGGTACTCCAGGATCACCACTGCTTCTTGTATAATTTAATGTTTTGCTTTCACAAAAAGCAATAATTTATGTTAAGTGTTTGAAAGAGCTGTGTTATGCTGCATCTTGAGGGGATGTTGGTGGTATTTTAGATGAAAGAGGATTACTATACATTTCTCCTCAGAAATTCCTCTTTAAAGGAAACTTGTCGTCATCTGAGAAGAATCTCACTGAAATAAACAGACAAATCAAATGAAGAGAGTATAATTATATCACCATGTATCGACTGCTAATAGTGTAATTAAACCTTTTTCTCTGGGCTGTTTTATTTGGAATAAAATGTTATGTCGAACACAGTTTTAAACTTTATAATCAGTATTATGAAGTTATGTTTTTGCTTTGGACAAGGTAATATAGTCTTAATGAGAACTGGCTATTTTCATGAGACAAAGTGCTGATGTAGATGGCTTGCTTCGATATCCTTAATTAACAGAATTAGTGTCCCATTAATGTCCCAAGAATATCATAAATAGAGGTAATGTCTGAATTCATATCTAAAATGTGTAGACAGTGGATTTTATGTATAAGTGCCTTCAAAGATATGGATACAGCATTTGTATGTATGTGTGTTGTGTTATTCAGCACATACCCTGTGATGTGGACTGCCCAGACTGAGATGAAAGTTTGTCAATGTCTGAATCATTGTCAGCAATGTCCTGGAATCCATCAGCATTCTGTAAGATAAATATCAGACAACCCTTCTACTGCTGTCCCACTAATGAAAAATACTACCGATATCGAATATGCATATTATAAATTGATGTGTACAAAAATATCTATTTCAAAATCTATTTCTGTTTAGATATGAGGCATACACAGACTGTTTTATAGGATACTGTGTGTAGTTAATTGTGTTTGTGTATATGCTTTATTATATAAGAATCCCAGCCTCTTTGTCTGGCGCATAACCCACTTGTCCACTGGCTTGAAGTCGTCTCTCCAGCTCGGCGTTCTTGCGTTGCAGTACCTTATTCTGAACAGCAGAGGGAAATAAAAATATACATTACTTAACCAAGCATGTTAAAATAAAGGTGAGAATTCCTTTTAATTTGTGATGGGTTAACAAGATTCAGATATTTATCTGATTGTGCTCTGTATAATCACTGCTTACCTTGTGTCTCAGGGCCTCCACCACTAGGTCACGATCATCTCTTAGACTTTCATTCTGTTTATAAGCCTGGAAAGCATCACCGATAATAGACACCAGCAGATGAGACTGAGACAAAGAGAAAATATAACAAAGTGAATCTGAAAATCCAAAAAAAGACTAAAAAAAGACCACCCCAAGTCTCTGTGATTTTGTGGTCCACAGATATGGCTCAGATTCTTCCTTCATTGTCATTCTATGGGCATTTCTGTCTGTTTTCTACCATAAAAGGTAAACATGTTTGATCACATTAAAAAGTTACTTTAGGAACTTACAAACTTTTTGCTCTGGAAGATGTAGCAGTGGAACATGTCGGCAGCAGGGTGTTTGGCTACAAAGCCAAAGATTTTGGGCTGGGTCAGATGAACTGCACTGAATGAAACAGAGGCCAGACTGCAAGTGTAGAGCATGAACTAAGAAAAAGAGAAAATGAGAAAGTACCCACGGTTTAAAAACTGTCTTAAATATGTGTATCAATATGTGTATATGTCTATATTTGACAAGGTCCTCAGTTGCACCTTTGTTTTATGTTCCAGGATGTCAATGGCACTCCTTGTCAGAAACAAATGTACTTTATTTTTATTTTTATTCATTTTCTCATCCACTTGTTTAGCAGGATTCTGAAAAGAAAATAGTAGAACAGGATGCATATATAAGAGGTAATGTAAATATCTCTTTATAAAGTGGTATAGTGTGACTTATGGTTTCATCACCTGCAGGGTTTCGACTGCATCAGTAAGAATCTGCATCCCAGCCGGACGGACCACCTCGATACGCCCCAAAAACTGCACACACATTCCACAGACCACAGCGTGAGTGATAGACACCAGTCACAAAAAATAAGTTGTAAATGGTTGGTTACAACCATTGAATGGTTACATAAAACCTTTAACAACGTACTAAGTAATTAAGAACATAATTTTGTACATTTAAAACAAATGCAAAAACAATTAGACTAATTTAACAGCAGCAAGACACTTTAACTTATACTCACTTTAACTGTGAAGGATATTTCGCTGTCATCATCTATGTCAATCATTTTCACCACTGTTTCACCGTCACTGTTTAAACTACAAAATACAAAGTAGAGTAGGGATTGCAAGATGACATTTTAAATTTAAACAGTTAAATATGTGCAAAATGGAATCCGCAAACAAATGGCGCTGTCAACAAATGTTTTTTTCTGAGACATTTTTAAGCAGCTGGTGTCAAGGTGAGATTTAGTGGATGTATGAAGTCAGTTCTCCTGAAGTTCACAGGTGTCTTAGCTGAGTAACCTCTTTACAGTACAAATGTCTTTTGTAAAAAAGTTTTGCTTGAAAATTGAGGGTAATTGGAACCATTTGTTTAATGCAGTGACATTTGTACATTTCCAAACTAATAATTTCCGAAAAAATTATTAAGGCCATGGTACATTTTATGTGAACAACATTACCACAAATTATTCCATCATTTTTAAAGATTAAAAAAAGCGGAAAAACGTACACTAGCAGAATATTTTAAAATATTTAACACAGAATAATTCAAATGAAACTATTTGGAATGTGCTAAAAGTGAATACATTTTAGGCAAGACAACTAAGTGTTGTATATCTCAGGAAGCTAAAAAATATGGCTAAAAATAACTAACCTCTCTTTTATCTGTAAAAAATATATATCAAAATATATGCATTTACATTAAATGTATAAAAAATATGTAATTGCTTACGTTTACGTTAAAGATCTTTGTAACGCTAGGTGATGTTCCCTTCCGCTTGTTCTTTAGGGTTAAAGTCACCTGATGTTAATGGTTAACTGAAGTACTTCATTTCTTTATGGCACATGAAACCTGATAACATGTCATCTGTTGTATTACTAATGTGATGTCATATCTGTTTATGAATATATGTATAGTTTTCATATTACACACAAACGTATATTCAGATAAAACATCTCAAAAAGTTTATTTTAGGATTTAATTGTTTTTTATGTACAAGTGAATTTATTTATATTATATATACCCAAATAAAAAATCTAACCAGTAGATGGTGCTGCTGTAGATAAAATAATGCCACAATCTGTTTTTATATACAAGTGCCTATCAAAGCTGTTTCAATGCAAATGAAAATGCCTGTTTCCCAGATATAGATACAGTTGAGCGCTGAATTCATCTAAACTTAGATTAGCACAAGACACTGCTTTCCTGTTCTGAGATCAGTAGACAGCAAACGGCTTGGGTGGGCTGTGGCTGGGTAAGTTTAGGTCTAGAGGGTTTATCATGCCATGGAGACAGTCCAGCAGGACGCTTATCTCTGCATAGAAGTGGTCTGTGCGCAGGGAAGAGCGCAGGCGTTTGGTATTAAATAGCTTATTGGCATCACCTCGATCTTGAGGTAGCTCTAGATGAAAAGAAACTCAGGATTCAGAAAGAACCTCATTGGTGCTCTGGTGGGCTTCCCTCAGCATCTGTTGACAACCCTCAAAATCACTCAAATCGGCCTGCCAACATTTGTTGTGCAAATGAAGCTCATCGTCCATCAAAGTGCTCATACGAATTTTAAAACATAACATATAAACAGTGGTAATGCAAGTTACCACAAAGTGATTGTATGTCATCAACACTGGCACGGATGTGTTCTTTACATAAGTGATGCTGACATTTTTTTGGCTTTACTCTTTAAACCAGACGAGACTGCTTTCACATCATACACATTTTAACTAAACCCATCAAACTAAACTAACATTCTTACATTTTTTACATTGTTGCTTGTTACTAGTTGTTATGATAGCATTATAATTTCACCTTTAATGCTTAACTTGTATCCATTTATTAGTATAGTCATAGTGTCCAGGAATATGTTTGTCCTGGCCACCAAAACAGTCGTTCCTGTGCGCACAGGTATTTCATGGTCTTCCTGTGCAACAGACATCTCTTTCCCTCTCGCTCCATTTGTGCCAAAAGCACAAAGCCATTTTACAGTGTGTGCAGAACGTCACAGCAGATTCAGGATCATCAAGGCACCAATCACACAACAGGCACAAATCACACAACAGACGGCTGCCAGAAACCCGTCCATGATGCCATGCGTTTAAAATTCCCTGGTAGTGTTCTTAGGGGTTCTGCCACATTTTGCATGCAATCCAGGCAGTAATTGTGTCCACAGGGAAGGGGCACAGGGTCAGGGTACAGCTGTAAGCAGATCGGACAGCTCAACTTTAAGGTTTGATGTTCCTCAGGTGTACTTTAAGACATGTCTCTGCATTCCCAGCAAATGCACTCCTGCTTGTGCATATGCAAAAATGGAATGATCAGTTACCAGCTCACCCTGTTCTACGGCTGCAGAAAACCAGATGAATATCATAAGTTTTAGTAACTAAAAATGTGCCATGTTTCTCTTTGTTTAAAGTAAATGCCAATTTCTCAGTGTGGGGCTTTTTTGTGCCACATCTAAGAACCTTGAGACTGCTGCATACTGTTGTGCTAACCAGCAAATGAAACTCACAATGCCAAAATTAGTCAACCATGGCCATTGAGACAGACTCAAAATCAAATGCTTTTGAAGGTGCTAAAATATTAAGGTGTATATATTAAAGGTAGAGACAAACAAATACTTGTTTCTACATTATTATTTGCTCATATAATTGTAATTCACTAGCCAAGTAACTGTTTTTGAAACAGCTAAACACAAATTTACATTTACTTAAACACCACTGTTGACTGACAATACATAGTAACATTAATGTCAATATCAAGAGATTCAATGATTATTGAAATAGAACACAGCATAGTTCACTCAGATTAGAATCAAAATGTATTACATCTCACAGTCACATTTTTGCAAGCTGATATTGTCTGATATTTGGGAGCCTTCCAGGTTTTGTTAAATTCTGGCAGAAGGAAACTATAAAACTGCTGCAGGGAATCTTTAACCAAAGCCCTGTAGATAATTAAGTTCCAAGGTCAGAATTCAAGATTATCTTTGCAATACAGCATATATTGAATTAAACCAATGGAAAGGTTTAAGCGCCACCTCAAAATTTGAAGTAAAGTGTATTTTGGATATATTTATATATACATTACCAATCAAAAGTTTAGAAACACTTACTCTTACTTTATTCATTCCCCCCACATTTTAAAATAAGAGTAAACTTATTTATATATTTTTATTATTATAAGAAAAAACTATTAAATAACACATGTAACTCTGGGAATGATGTTGTGACTAAAGATAATTCAAAATAAATTAAACTAGGTTATATTCAAGCATCTAGAATTTACAAAAATGTTTTCTTGACATTTTATGACCCAGTTTCCTGAAGTGTCACACTGAGATTGTTTTTTAACAATATTGAGGGAGTTCACATCAATGGACTCTAATTACCTGCTTCTTTATTTGGTCAAAATTTAATTTTCTAATGACAAAAAGTGACGTTGGCACTTTCTCTTTATTGTAGGTTCTCAAAATGTCAAAGCCACTCTTTTATATAGAGCATCAATATTTGGTGATCACTTGCTGTCAAATTCTGTGGCAATTTTGATTAGTTTTAGGATTAGCACAATCCATTGAATTTAAGAATTTAGAATTAGCACAATCCATTAAACTTGTAACAGGAAAAGATTTGCATGTGTCTTGCAAATCTTCCAAAATGTATTTATTTACTTACTCTTGATAGATTGAGATATTTATTCTCTTTTGAATTTAATTTGTATTTATTTTGACAATATCAATTTTTTTGGAAATAACCTGTTCTTTATCAGCAATTCCCATTGGTTCTTATTATGCCACATACATCGTTGTATATTCTTGGCACATTTTCTTAGACTTCAGAGAGTTGGGAATAAAGGAGCAGCCGGGATTAAAGACACTAAACAATTCAGTTCTTAATATCACACATGTCTGCCATCTTGTGGTCTAATACATATCAGATGCAGTACGATACAGTGCAATACAATACTATACAGGACATAGAGTAATCAAATAAAAGAAAAAGAATTTGTTTTTAGGATAATTTCCTTAACCTTATGTTTTCTGTAAAGAACATTTTAGTGGATGACATTAAAGTCTCGCAGTTGGTGGCCATCTTTGCAATACCAGGCAGCTATTTCAGTCATACAAGATCAAATCCTATTTACTTGAATAAGAGAAATTATAACTGTATCTTAAATTGTGATTCTTAATTTCTTAATTAAAGCAGTCTTCCTAGGGCGCTTCAGCTACGGCGCAACGCTTTTAAGTATCTCAACACTGTGCAGAGGCCCTCCCCATTATAATTATAATTGGCTAATTCTACTAGAAGGCGGGACTTCATTCACTAAAGTGCACATACTGGGCATTGCACTTTTCTCCATTCATATTAATATAACTGTGGTTTCTTATTAATTCTATAATCTTTGATAACATGTGGGAAATAATATCTTGATGTACAGGGGCGTCCACTAGAATGCATGTAATTAAATAGTACATTTTACACGATTTTTTTTTAATAATTGTAATTTTCTCTTATGCTATAATGGCAGCATGCACTGCACATTGACAGGTGTGTGCCAAACCTGATGATCCATTCCAGGTTATTCCAGCATCATTTGAAAATATTTTATATATTCTTGTACTTTTCAATGGAAGCAAGGAAATCTGACCTTCTGTTCAAATAAGTAACTTAATGTCACAGTTAATGTCACAAATGTGCTTATATATAAATAGTAAACTAGAAGTATTGTAGAAATGTTTCTTCATTTTACGACTTTTGTTTTGTTTGTTTGTTTGTTTGTTTGTTTGTTTGTATCCTTTGTATTTTTCATTTCCAAAACTTTCTGATTATTTTATTTTAGACGCTTAGATCCCACTGAAATATGTCCCCAAAAAGTAAAACCAGAAAAGCTTACATTGTAGGTACAGATTTTGTGGCCCCCAAAAGAATTAAACGTTTGAAAATGCCAAACAGATTTTGATTAGGGTTAGTCATAATAATTGTCATTGGCTTAATTTAGCAACAACGAAAGACAATGGGAAGTTCTCATCATAAAATTAAGACTAATGTGAATGTGTTTTGTGTGTATAATCACAGGATAGAATTGTAATTGTCATTTGGACCCAGTTAAAACAGGGTTCACCATTCAAAAAGCCTAGATCTTTCCTCAGTGCTTGTTAAAGCATATGTGGGCTCTGCAGGTAATAGGGACCCTAACCCAGCAATAACAGCCACTTTGAAGTGGAAATGCTATTAAATCAATGTATGGTTTCCCCTCCTCCAACAGGAACAAACATGAGCCTGACAGAGCAGGGCTTTCCCCCACAACCTACCACACAGTGCCGGCCCTTAAATTTAATTAGGCTGTAATAAAAAAATTTGAAACAAAGGTGTACTAGACAGTGATACATCCTAAATATATATGTATGTATATACATGCCTTGGTCATTATATATACATTTATACAGGGTTTAAAATGGAAATTAAAATAGTTGGCATAAATGTCTCACTAAATGTTTAGTAATTTTCTGTTAAAAAATTGTTGATGTAAAAATTGTCTTTGGACATATGCTAACACCTGGAGGCCTGGATGCAGAATCATGCAAAAGCAAGTGCGCCAGCCATAATAAATTAATTCCATGAGGAAAAGTGTTGGGTAATAAAGAATTCAGCCAGTCATATTATCCCAATATGTTGGCCCCCATGAGGCAATCCACTCTGTGTAAAATAAAACATCTTATTTGAGTGTAAAATCATATCTTATTTGAGTGTAATGTTTACTTTATGAGTTAAAGTAGTATTAATGTAGCATTAAGCAGCACAACATTTGTTTAAGGAAGGATCTTCTTTATTAAGTCTTTTAATGTCATTTGATGACACGTTGTGGTGGATAAATACCTAACTGTGGAGACAAATGAGTGAGTAAATGAATGAATGGAGTGTTGGATACCATGAATACAAGTCCTCCTTGTGTCAGCCAATGTTACCTGTTTATGGCACAGTTATGCCCATCACCCTCATTCTGTGATGTGTAACTTATGTAAAGAAAGAAAATGCTACAGATGAGAGAGGACATATTGTGTGAGGGGGTTACTGGAAGAATCCAACGACTTTGCAGTTATTTTGGTCCAATAGCATTTACATAAGACATGAATGAAAAGAACCCATCTTGAATCAGGCAGAAACCAGATGCCCATGCTGACATTAAAAGGTCCTTTGCAGACACAGCTTCAAAATGAATTTAAGGAAATTTTGCGAGGGCGGAACAAAAGCCCAAAGCTATTTATGCAATATCCATCAGAATTTACAGTTTTGTTTAGATCTTTAGAACTTTGTCTGCGGAATTCACCTTCCTTTTTTTTTGTTTTCTGTGATGTTTGGTCAACTAATGACTAATGATGATTAATGAAGTTTTTCATAGACTGGCCTTTTGTCATTGATAGCTTAATCTACTGTATTTGTTAGACTTTATATACAAGTTTGCTTCATGAGGTTAGAGTCAGTGCTAGAGCAGAGATGTTTCATTTCATCAAGGTCAAGAACATTTTTGGATCTGTGAATAAATGTTTACACCCCTCTCACTATTATCTAATATCTGATATCATAAAATATTTAGTTTCATGGTATGTTGGTGGACAGTTTCAACATTTTTGCAAAGCATTATAAATTTCTGTTTATGCGCTGTTTACTCTATTTACAAAACTAGTCTCATTTATTCATTTAAATTTAAAAATGACTTGTTTCTGCACAACACCTGGTTTTATGCTAGCCATAATGCCACTGACTCTCGCTTGTGTTGTTACTGAAGGTCATGTGCCATTTTCCATATGTGGAATGGAGAATGACTTTTAAAATTACATTTTACATAGCATGCGAGTCTTAAAAACTATTGTTATGACACTTTAATGGTACTTTTTGTTTTTATTGTCCTTACTGCAGACAAATCTTACCTTTTCTATTATCCTACCATGACTGCTCACAAAAACACCCCCATGTTACGCAGCAGCTTCTCCTCCTCCTATTTGCCTGCCCACAGGAAGTGGGTCCTTTTGGGTGGAAATGGCTCCCAGATGTGTGGAGGTGACCCAGAACTCTGGAGAGAGAGGTGAGAGAAGGTCAGTCCTAAGGGAAGAGAAGGAGGAGGACAACAGCGTGTCACAGCCCACCTTCATCAGGAAAGTGAGAATGGATTGCATTTACCCTTGGGGTTAAGACTGTATTTGTAACTTTAATTGAAAACTTCAAGGGCCAATTTATCTGGTCATACTTTGCTTATGACAACAGAAATCAGAAGTCAGCAGTTTTCATATATATTTCTGATTATGGTGGTCCATATTATAGTCATCGTTTACAAAATCCCTTTAATCTTGAACTTTAATTGTAGCTAAACAGGACATTTCTATTTGATATTTCTTTTAAATCTCCTTAAAGCAAAAGCTTAACACATTTACATCTCTTGGACACCTTTTCCCTGAAGCTGGAATGAATGCACAAGAACACAAGAGTAAATTTCTGACCATTTTGGCCAGGCTGAGACCAGCTGAACAACCTTCACCAGGAAACTTTATTAGGTCCCACTACGTTACAGTCCCAGTGCTAATTTTTAGAATGTTAACAAAGATGTTTTGTTATGACTGTATTGTCAAACCTTTTAGCAAACACAGACTGCAGTGGCCTTTCCTTTATGACACAGCTTTTTCCACATGGAAAGCAACAATGAGGTCATTACCGTCATATCAAACAAGTCTCACAGATGTCCTGTCCACCTTCAGAATTGAAAAGATTCATCCAAATTCGTTTACTGACCACATTCAGTTTTCTCTCGTGTCACGTTAGCAATTGTTTGATGGTCATTTCAAAGCCCAGAATGTTTTGGTACATGTTGATCGATGTGTTGTTTAGCGAAGCACAAACATTTTTGTGTTCTTTGTTCATCCCGACTCCTCTGTGAGGTGGCAATGGGGTGAACTGTAGAAACGAGGGGCATAAAGTGAGGGACAGAGATGAGGAAGAGAACAAGGGGGCTCAAATGTTAGTGAAACATTATGTCATGGCCTTGACGAGGAAATGAAATGTGCAGCATCAATCAGGCGGTCAGCCAAGATCAAAGCCAGCCCCACACTCTCCCATATGGTTCTGTTTGACCAGCGCTTTGCGTTTTTCCTCTTTGTTTTTTTCTTGCTCTCTCTTTTGCCTTTTTTTCTACTTTTCTGAGAGCGGCCCTTTTGTTTTTCCCCATCGAAAATTCCTCTGCATTACTGAGGCAAAAATGGTAGTACGCAAGGTGAGAGGTCTCGGAAAACAGCCTCGGAATCTCTATTTCACTCTCAGTTTATCAACTTAGCCTCTTTTCTTTCTCTCCTTTTATCAAGCTTTCTTTCAAGTTTCACTCTTCCTGGTTTGTAGATTTGTATGTTCATTTAAATACATCTGTTGAATCTTTATGTGGGTGTGTGCTTATAATTGAGTATAACATTTAGCATGTGTCTGTGTGCATGAAACTTTGCACAGAGAAATGCATGAAAGTAGAGACACATGTTGTGTTTATGCATATACACATATTATTACATTTAAAATAGATCCGGTACCTGCTCAGTGAGGAATGTATATTGTATCTGTGTGTAACATCCCAAACATTTACAATGTGCACAAGTGGGAATGATTCTGATGGCACTTAATTCCAATTCTTTAACAATTCTTAACCATTGTTTTGTACTTGAAGTACTTGAAGAAAGCCAGTCCCACTGTTTTAAATGTGTATATTTAACAACATGCTGGTATAAACAGACAGCAATTACACTTTTTTTATTCACGCAAGCATAAAGTACACATAACACAGTAACAGTTCAGGCTAATGTCAAAGGTAATGAATTGCATCAGTTCAGAAAACCACATGGAATCTGATCTTTTTGATTTCCCTACACTTCCATATGTGGTTCCCAATCAGATACAGTTCTGATGTTTTGCAATGGGACAGTCTAAACAATCATATTGGAATTCATGTGACATTTATGTCATTCTTGATCGACATGTGGCACAATTCTGCACTGGAGCGTATACCCGCATAGGTGTTTAGTCATCTCAGCGTGGAGAAGAACAGTGAAATCAGTCAGCAGAGAGACAGTGAAGTGTTAGAGTTAATCTGCATTCTGGGTGACAGCTCCATAAACGCAAAACTTGAAGATAGATGGTAACCCTCTGTTGCCAGTCAATACAATGCAACTGCTATGCACTTGGATCTCAAATAAGTGTCTCAAATGGACCTTAAATTGGAGTCTTGGAGTGTATTTGAGAGGCACTGGCAGATATAATTAAAAGTAACAAAAGTAGATACAATTAATTGTGCATGAAATCTATTTCAGTGAATATATTTAGGTCACAATCCCACCATTACTGGCTCCATCTCTGCATCCACATACTCACATACTCGCAACCATTGTCTCACAAAGTGCCATAGTTAAAAGTTTTGCTTTTTTCTCCTGCAAATGATTCTCCTTATCATTTGCGTATGAACTTTCTGACCCCCACTACACATCATCTTTCAAATGTAAGCCCCTAACGCTTAAATGCTGGCTTCTGTTGCCTCCGTAATTACTTTGTATGACAGAGTGCTGCTTGTGACATCTTATGTTATTGTTCTTTTGTGCATGCGATTCAGTTCAGGACCATGTCTAGTTCACACTGGAATGTGATATGGGTCACATTTTTAAATATAATGTGAACAGACAAACAAATAATCAGATCTGAGTGAAAAACCCAAGCTGAGCATTAAAATTTGCAGTCTGAACGTAGTCCAGCTGATTCAGGTGGTGAGTGAGTCATTAGATTCATAACTCATGAAACTGGTTTTATTTTAGTCTTCTCAACAAAAAGGACCAGCTCATACAATAAAATTGCTTGTGAATCAGACTACACTGGACGTGTTATGTTTGCTGTTGCGTGCAACCAGTGAGGACAACATTTTTAGAAGCAGTTCCATGAAAATGATGATATTTTGATTAAATTCTTTCATTTGTCCTGGCAGTTTTTTTAAATTTTGGACAGACAATATATTGGATGCAAGAGGCTTGTAGCTTCTCAGTTGATTTTCACCAGAGAAAACTATGTTATCGTCCCTCACCCACTCTGATCCAAAACTCTTCCTGTGCACCACTGTTTACATTAGTCATCATATAGCTTCTCCATAGTTTTAGTACATCTGGGCTGTTTATTTCCTGTCAAAGAGCTTTAGTGATGTTGTGGTGTATAAACGTCTTGATCAGATGCAGGTGCGTTGTGTGCAAAGGACATGTGATCAAATTTGCTCTGGGGGCTGATTTTGACAGAGACCACCATGGTGCAAAACCAAACAAGCAAACATGCCAGTGAAAGTGCCTCTATGTGACTGTGTAGCTCTTTGTGACAATATGGAAGAGAGCAAGGAGAGCAACTGTAGGGACTGTTTTAAATGTTTGTCACTTAAAATCCAGAGGTGAAACAATCAGCCTAAAAGGAAAATAGATCTGAGGGTCAGCTTACACTTCTGTTAACTAACTAATGACCATGCTAATTAACCTGATGCAATAAGTTTTAGTAATTGAATGATATGGGTTATTTACTAGCAGTGTCAGAGAACAAGAGAGTTGATGACTCACATAATGTAGATTGTAAAATAATAAAAAATGAAGGATAGCAAAAACATTAAATTACATGGATTGTCATGGGGGTTGTATAAGCGTAAGTGGTATAAGAAATAAAAATAATCAAACCACCAAAACTCAATCAAGAACACAGAGGGAAATGGACCAAACACACCTGAACATTGACAGGACAAAAAACTATTAATTAATTGAAGAACATGTAAACAGAATGACTAATAAACACAAAGAAGGGAAATCTAGATCACAGGGGAATTCACTAAAAGCACAATGAAACAAAACAACACACATTGTATTGATATTAATTTTTTTTAAATTATGTAAATATGCCCGTTCATATTTCACCAAGTTTCAAACTTTTTTTGTCTAACACAATCTGATTAGTATTCATAATAGATTCTGAATACTTATATTCCGTCTCACTACTTTTTATGCAATCAGTTCACTCAGTCTCTCTTAAATATGAGAAATTCATGCATTATTGTCTACACTGTGTCACAAGTAATAAAATGATAAATGAAATAAAATCGTATGAATGTTATGCATAGAATACCAAGTTTTATCATCACAAAAATTCATACATTTGGATTTCGATAAGCACATGAAAACCCATAAAAATGTAAATTTACCTTATAAAAAACCAACAGTCTAAACAAATTTAACACTTTTTGTTTAGTATTTTTGTATTTTGTTTAGGACTAACTCATAGTGAAAAATTGTATGTACATCTGGTAATGGAAAGTGTGACATGTACATTGCGTTACTGTCTTCAGTGCATTAGATACCATGCAGGGAGCTTAACTTGCACAACAAAAAACACTTATTTTCTTACAAATGTTAGAGAGAATAAGGATGATCATTGCAGTCTCTCACAGCAGCAGCTACTATTTGTCTAAGATCATACCATATATTTACTTGATTTTTGTTGCTGGTTCACAATCAGTATCTGAATCTATTCATAAATGTATGCTTATCATGAAAATCTAAGAATATTTGAATGTGTTTTTTTACAGAAGAGAAAGTGTTTCATTGTTGATTGTCATTTATTTGATTGAGGAGCACTACTTTGAGTTTTCTTGACCTTGAATGTAATCTCTAAATTAGAATTTGTGTGGTACTACACTAGATATTATACACTAGTGGTCATTGACCCTCATTATAAAGTACTGCAGCATTAAACGTTTTTCTCTTATCTTACCAAGTTCAGTTCATGTAGTCTCCACTGATGAGCTGATAATGTTAAATCAGGTGTGTTAGATTAGGGGAGTCCTGTGGTACGCCAGCACTGAGGTCCACTGATTTTCAAAACTTACAACTCAAAGTAAGGCCTCTGGTCACTCCTTAAAGAGCATGAACTTGGATTATTTTATTCAGCTTTTTTATTGCCAAAAAATAAGAATAGCAGGACCAACAAATAGGAAACAATTACATGTTGTTTAGTCAGCGGGCAGAAATACTGGACTTACGCTGAACATTCTGTCCCCCTCACATCTGAAGTGATTGTTGAGCCCCCAGCTACATACACTAACAGATCTGCCATCTTTCTTAATCTAATTGGATTTTTTGCTTGTATCCTGTGAGAGGGAAAAATTGGTGAGAAATCAGAAGCATAGAAGAATAAGGCCTATTGTGTATTGTGTATCATGGTTGATTAAAACTCACAGTGTAAAGACGCCTTGTAGGAAATTCTGTTTTGAAATAAAGTGATTTTCAACTTTTAACTTTTTCTCCCAGAAAAAAACAAAAATATTTAGAAAACAAAAAGAAAGTTGTTAAAATGAAAAACAAATGTTTAGGAATCTGTAGCAAGCTAGGCCACTTAGGTCACTAACTAAAATGTAGGCAAATGTAGGCAAAAAATCTTTACATTAAAGGTTAGATTTTCCTTCTATTGATGCACACAAGAAGCAGTCTTAAATCATGCTGGGATATACAGGATCATTACATTTTGAACAAACTTGTTTAGTAGTTTAATGGTATTGTTCATGCCAGCATAAGTGTAGCTGACATAATAATCATTTGTAATGAAACATTTTGTATCAATAAGAAAAACACATACAAAGGACTTCACTAGTTTCCTCAGTCTTTGAGACTCTATAGTAAACATACATACACTCATTAAGAGAGGAGAAATATTCTTGTGAGCATATGGTTTATATGTTTTCAGTCAGTGTGTTGGAAATAATGTTCAGTTTACCCTTGAAAACCTGCCATAAAGTCAACACAGAAACCATGCAAAACAGCAATGCGCCTCCCAGTTTCCTATAGTCTGTGTTAGGAGAAAAAGGAGGTGGGGGTGTTGGGTTGGTGGAGGGGTATGGACCAAAAGCTTGTTTTGGGCGAAATCTGGAACCAATATGCTTCAGACAATTTTAAGAAAACTCTACAGCAGAGTCTTTGCCTTTACCTTAGATCAATCCCCCACCCTATGAGTCTGTCCTCCAATCAAAGTGTGTTTCCCCTTCATGTTGTTTTTGATTGGATCTGCCCCTCGTGCAGTTCCCCCAACCAATCACAGATCCAAGTAGGTAGGGCTTCGGAACTCTTAGTCACTGGCCTTTATAAAAGACCTGACAGCCAGATAGTGATTTGAGGTTTCAGGAGCACAACTAATCTAAAGTTATACTGACATAAGGTGGAGACAGAAATTAAGAAAGAGGGATTAAGAAGTTTACGATCACAGATGAACAGCCATCAAATCAGTCACCTTGTTGAGTTCGATAAAGGTAAACTCGTTTTTTATTTTGACTCATTTTGCTTGCTTAAATTATTCTTAATCAAAGGCAAATAACTGGTTGTGTGCAGAAGCACAGGATTGATGAGTGAAGGAAGACTGACTGCCATGCGAGAGGAACAGTCTTGTAGTGACTTTCCCGAGGGTGGTGTGCTACCCAGTGAAGAGGAGCAAGAACGTCGGGCCAACAAGTGCCCTGTTGTTGTTGCACCACCATCGGGTGCTCGAAAACGGTTAACAGGTCCAAAAAAAGAGCCCGGTGGACCATTGCTGCAAGAGGACAAAACTTCTCCTGAGGGCCCATCTACACTTGTTCCCTCTGGACCCAAACGACCCAAGAGAAGCTCTCCCTCTTCCTCATCAATGTCTTCTTCCTTAGTGCCCACTGTAAGTGCCTTGTCACCTGTGCCTGGACAACCGTTTGAGGACCTGCACACACAACGAGTGATCGCAAACGTACGAGAGCGCCAGCGCACACAGTCCCTAAACGACGCTTTCGCCTCATTGCGGAAGATCATTCCCACATTGCCCTCGGACAAACTTAGCAAGATCCAGATCCTCAAATTGGCTTCACGTTACATCGACTTCCTTTATCAGGTTCTCCAGAGTGATGAGATGGATGCCAAGCTGGCCAGCTGTAACTACCTGGCCCACGAGAGGCTGAGCTATGCCTTTTCTGTATGGAGGATGGAGGGCGCTTGGTCCATGTCCGCCACCCACTAGACGTCCATCTGTTTTAACTCTACCTACCAACCCTGCATCAAAATCTCCAACCTCTACTAGCCTGTGAACTCTGAACCTAAATTCTGCCAGAGAGAAAATAACTATTAAATCGATCGCTGCCTTTCTGCTAGCCACTGCCCTAATTTACCAGCCATTTGACCCCTGCTTCTACGACTTGACCCTGCCTAAAGCTGACCTCTGACCTCCACACTGATCTTTTCTGTTTTCTCAACACAGCCATCTACAGGTATGTCTGACATCAATTAAATGTTTAAAGTGTGATAATTGAAATACAGACAACACAAGCAAATGGTGTCTGTTGTGATGGCTGATGCCCTAGCTGATGATTTAAAAACAATATCTTTATATTTTTCCATTACAAATAGGCAATAGTGTTTATTACTAACTTGTTAAGAGTTACATTTTGGCATACATTACAAGAATTGCTTGGGCTGAGTATAATCAAACTTCCACCTTACATCTTTTTGGAATGGTGTGTTTTCCATATACTTACATCCAGGACTATTGTTATTTTTTAATTCCTTAAAGACTTAAACACATATATAGATAAAAATATAGATGACACATTCATAGTAAATATATTCATTATAATTCATGCCAAAGATATAAACAAACAAACAAACAAACAGAATGATAAACACTGAACTGCATTCAGAATTGCTGCAGGTCTGGAAAGATCTAGCCTTTATTGGGGTTTGGAACAGAACAGAACCTATTTTAAGGCTGGACCATTGTTCAGGTGGAAAAGTTCTCACCCACTGAAATGATTGTTTTTGTCTCAGTTTTGAATTCTAATTTACACAGCATTCATGCAAATTATGCAAAATGTATAAAAGTATATTGACATGTTTATTCAACGCTGCATGACATTTTTTAAGCATCATACTAGTTTCTTAACTATGATGGTAACGACTTAATCTGGGTAGATATAATAGTCTTAAAATCTGGGTGAAGATCTGCAAGCATTATCTGTAAGCAAACAGAATATTTGTTAAATATTTGATCTGCAAAATATTATACATTTAGAAATAGGCTCAATGTTAACAATTTCAAAATAGCTTAAATATTGATAGGATTAAGTAGTCATAAGACACCAAACTGTACATCTGCCAAATGAATTCAAATGGGGTAAAGAAGAGAAATGTTATATATTATCAAAATTTATAGCCCATGTTAATAATCTAAAAATAAATTATCAAAATAAAATCTCCTCTTTTAATTCATGTTTTAAAAATTACTTCAGGCAGAAAATACAACAATATTGTATTTTTAATATTAAACAATATTATTCTTTTTGAAGTTTACTTATTTGTCAGATATAAACTCACCTTAAAAACCTCTCAACACCTCTAATTCCTCCATATTGCACTGTTGTGGTCTATACTACACTTGCTTTTGCCTAAGACCATCACAGACACTAGCTGCTCTGTTGGCCTATGCCATTCTTTTATAGTGTATATTGTTTTATAGTGTATATTGCTTTAATTTTTAAATTTTAAATTAGTAACATGAATTGTACCCGGTACACAGAAATATACTTTAACCAAAATATGAAATGTTAATACTGAAACAACACTTAAAACACTTTATTTCTATTCTAAAAAGCAATACAGACCACAATTTATAAATTTATAGTAATTAGATTTAAAGTAATTAGTTAATCATTTTGTCCTTGTTGATCACAATATATATTTTAACTCTTTCTTTTGTTTAGTAAATTGATTTGTGCAGTTATTGTATAGTAATTATAATTAACACATTAGTAGTAACAAAGTTACAATAAAAATGTATTGTACTTAAACATTACATTTTTGAAGCTCTGTCTGGAATTGTAATCTTGATAAACACACATTCACTAAAAGAAAGGGGCCATGTGTGCTGTTAAAGATAACGACAAACAAAACATCTTGAATGGAAAAGTGAGAGAACAGGAAGAAAGGAAAGGTGTACATGACTCTCCAGCAGCCCACGGGTGTAAATCACCCTCCCACTGCCCTTCACGAGATCTTGTAGTGTCGTACAATCAGAGGCGACTGGGCCTAGACATGCAGGAACCTAATGATTGGAAACAGTTGTGGGGTGTTACAGAGGTGTGCGTCTCTCAATGTGTGTATGAGAGAAAATACACACACCTATTCACTATGTTGATATAAAACTGTGATACGTATCAGTTTGATGTTACCTGTACAAAGTTTATAAAAGAGACATTTTAGCAATTAAAAGTGAAGATATGTCACTTTATACCCGCTTGAGGCAGGGTGTTAGACTGGGTGTGAAGAATATTTTGCTAATGTTTTATCTGGCTTTGTTCAATACAAGGATGCTGAAACAAAGCAATGCAGAGTTTAGTCACATTCTGCAGACATTTTTCAGATTTTTCACATTCGTTTCAGGGATAATTCTTGGTGATAAATGGGGATAATTGGATTTTGTTACTAAACTGAGCTGAGAATACAACATTCTTATTGGTAGCTGAATCTGAAATCATATTAGCTCTATTCACCTACTATAGCAACAAACGAAAGTGATGCAGGGTGTAAAACTGACTGCAGATTCCAGGTGGGCCTGCTCACCTTTAGCTCATTTTGTTTTGTTTTTCTCTGCTGAAGTGTTTTGTATTGAATAGTATTCTGAATTTAAATCACATAAAATGATCAATAATTGTGCTATGATCTCTGAGATGTCAATGTGGGGTTTCTTTAAAGATCATTATTTAAAAGTTCCAATTGCAATACAGGGTGTATAGAGTTCCTCTTCAAACATTTTCTAAAGAACACATACGCGCTGTTCTCTTATTATAAAATTAAATTATGATAAAATAACTTTTATTCCATTTTGAGGTTTATAATGGTCCAGCAGGTAAAGTTCTGTTCTGAACTCTATAGCCACAATAAATTCAATTACAAATATATTTCAATATATTTCAATAACCTTTTTAATAAACTTTAATGTTTTTTTTTTTATTTTATTTTAAAGTTCTAACTTTTAAAGTTCTTTTGTTGTATCTCCTGATAAATTCTGTGTATGAAAGTATGTGAAACGAATGGAAAAAAGTACAGGGGAAAAGTATGTGTGTTGTTTATGGAAACAATGTAGCAATGAGTCATTGTCAAGATTTATTTTGGACTGTGGTTTAACTTGGACTAGTCATATTCATATACTGCATTCATTTGACATTGTCCTTCATTTATATGATGACTAAATGTGTTTGCCAGTGCTCATAGGAATGTTCCTCTTGCTTTATGCTTTGATGACATGCAGATTCCTGCAGGATGATTGGGCAATTTAAATTAAGATGCATAAAAAAAAAGTAAAATCCCATTACACCAATCCAAGCATTAAATCCTCCTTGCTACCTCAAATCAACCCTTATTGTTTTTTCCTAGGCATTCTTTTACTACCTCAATGCTTAATGTAACCTCAGTCTAGCCTCTTTATATTTACACAAGTGGATCACCTGGTATTTAGAAAAATAGTATATTTATAACCCTATACATGCATTGTTGTACGGGTGCACAATACATACAGATTATAGGGTAAAATATAAACACCATTATTAAACACATTTCTCTTTTACTAGTCAGTTTTAAAGGGTCCTGCAACAGTTTTTTTTTTAAATATTCCAATTACTCTCAAAAATAAAAATGAGCTTACGAATACTACTTGCATATAATTAGCAATAATTTGCAAAATAGTAAAGTATAGCTCCATAAATGTAAATTTAGACAGATTCTTGCAAATAGGTCAGTTACTTGTAAATACATTAATTGTTATATATATATTTACAATACTGTCAGAATAACTGCAAATATTGTTTTTAATGTCATTTTGTATGTAAACGTATTTTTAACCACTTACACCTCTTGTGTCTGTCTCAGCAGTATCTCAATTATCCCTGAGGACATTGCTTCAACTACGAGCCAAAAATCCCTCCCTTCCCCTAATGGAGCTTTACAACACGATGCAAAAAAGAGAAAAAAACTCGTCTCTAGACGAATTGGACACCAGAGTTTGGTATGGTGACACCCAAACTGCAAATCTGAATCAAAAACTTTGGAAATGATTTTGATTCAGTGGCAGATTCATGATTTGAGATCAATCTTTGCATCACAGGACTCACAGCCGCTGACTGTTTTGATGTAAGGACTCATTACTGCGTTTAGATGGCCCTTTATACTGTAGCTTAATAAATACAATGTAGCTGAATAAATGCAATGTAGACTCTTCCGCTGTATTCTCTGTTAAAACGGTCTCATCATTACAGTGTTGTGCTTGTTTTTTGTGCCGTATATTAGCCCACATTATTGCTTCTGTGACAGTGTAACAGTGTCCTCATGGTATACACATTTGTTAAATCTATAAAGGTTGTCACACTTTTTACAGAATAAAGAATAACTGTATAAATTAATGACCACTCTGTGAATAACAAACACATTAATTATTTGTAGTTGTGTGAAGTTATTGAAACGTTATAAGCATGTTGCTGCCTTTTAGAGAAATAAAAAACATCAAAGACAATATAGAAGAATAACAATTCTATCAATTTAAAACAATGACAATTTTTGCAGAATAAAACTAAGAAATTCATTCAAGAATTTTTAAGAAATATGTCAAGATATTTACAGGCTGTTCATGTTGTGCTTTAAACACTGCCTAAGAATGCATCAGGATCTAGACACTGCTAATTAATTAAAATAAAATGTTGTCTAAACTTGGGCTTCACATAAACTTTATTTCTTTGCCTTGTTATGTCTGGTTGGCAACAAATAAGAAGGATGCCTAACCACATAAGTGCCTTATTCTCCTGTTCAGTGTGTGTAATTCGGTAAGACAGTTACAATAAATATGTTTGAAACTGAGTAAGTCAAATTCAAGTATATTGACTATATCTTGACTATAGCAGCCTATATAAACTGTAGTATATAGGCTTTAAGCTGGTAACTATGAGTTGAAGTTTTTTGCTGACTGGTAAACTGGTAACAATTAAAGGGAAATAGCAATTGTATTCTTAACCAATGTGGCAATTTTAAAGCTGTGTGTTTACCAGTGTTCTAATACCATTTACTTACTAATGTTGCTCTAAACCCATGACATTCCTTCCTGACTGAAACACAAGAGGAAAAATTACATAGATTACATTATCTGTTTATTCTCTATACAACGTAAGTAAATGATGACTGAGGCTATCAGTCTCCTGCCTACTGTAACATCTCCTCCTGTGTTCCAAGTCAAACAGGTTTGAAACAAACGTTTAGGAAAATGACAGATCTTTCAATATGAGTACAGCCTTAAAAATGTTTACTATAGTACCACAGATTCTGCCAAAATTACATAGTACAGATGTTATTATTGCTGTAAATTAGCAAATTAATAAGTCATCAAACAATGTAAGAAGTTTGCCACTGTTTTGAGGACTACAAAATGTGGGTAATACCAAGTTACCACAGTTATAACGATAGCTGTGGTTACTGTGGTCATTTCTGGCAGAAACAGTTGCCATAGTGTATTTTAAAAATGGCAAAGCCATGTTAAAAAATTAAAAGAACATGCTGTAGATTTGTTTGATGTTTTGACAAATAATAGAAAGCAACTGAATAACCATGTACACATGTAAAACATTTTCAGTCAACACAGAGAGAAATTCACGGTTATTTGATGCTCCTTAATTTTTTTACACCCAGAATGTGCACATAAAATGGCAACATGAAAACCAAATGAAATTCAGGCATAAAATGCTTTTCATTTTAATTAGGAAGACAGAAACAGTACAAAATAGACATTCTTTTCTATACACAGAAAAATAAAAGAAATCAGAAATAAACAAGGAAATCGTTAAGTACACGAAGACTCAAAACAACTCCTGTTATTCTTTGTTAAACAGATCCAGTTAGTGGGAACAACAGAACTTCAAGGCACAAAGATGAAGGTCGTAGGTACTGTAACTATTTACATTGCAGATACAAAAACGTGAAGTTTGAAAGGAGATAAATGCAGAGGAATTAAGACTTTTACTAGGTTTTACAGGAATGGTGACAAACAACAGCACACGCTCCCCATGTTACTTTATAAAGGGTTCGGAGAGACAAGAAAATACAAGCGCTTCAAGAGGTATATCAAAACAGTACAAATGCACAAGGCTATTGTAAAAATATACCATTAAAATACAACTGTATATAAGACGCATATCAGTGTCCAAAACTGAAACGGAATGTCAAGGATTTGTTTTTGTCACAGTCCGAACGGCCTGGTGAAACTGTAACTAAGGTCAAATTTATGTGGTAACCAAGTCTGCGATTCAATATTTTTATTTCAACAATTAAATGTGAAGCGGCATGGTTTGTTGTTTGTGAAAAGCAAATGCACTGTTTGAAGTATTATAAATACACGGCGAGATCGCCGGTAGTTCAAAGGGATTAGCTATGACTTCATTAATAACAAGTGACAACTGTCTTCATGGGGGTCTGGTGGGCAAAGGCTGCCCAGGGTCTTCAAGAAAACCTCACCCATAAACATAAAACACTGACAATTACGATACATGGATGATGGTACTATATACACAGAATCAAACAAATGTATAACTATCCACAGTGGTTTGGTACAAGGCAATAAAGGGAAGAAAATACGTATTAGTCTGTTTGTAAGGGCAGGTGCAATGCTGAGCATTTATAACGTTGGTTTGTGTACTAGGAATGTAGCTCTATGGCACAAACATACTCTACGCAAGCTCTAGTTCACGCATATATTGCGTTCCACATATGTACAAAGGAAATATTGTCTCTTCTTATCATCTCAAATTATTGTTATGTCTACTTTGAGGTCATCTACTGTCATGTTAGATGAAGCTTGTTAACATATTTATACATTTAGAACACGTATAATAGTAACACGTTCTGTTCAATGGCATGAACATTTGAGGGTAACTCTATTACACCCTTGAGTATTGAGGCTTGTTACCACTACGGTAATGGATACTTGCGTAGAGTAAGTTTTTGGCCTTAAAAAAAGAGACACAATGCAAACCTAGCAAAAATGTATGTACTGAGGATGAAAGCCACAATGAATACATTTAAGATATCAGAAAATAAAACAGCAATTTGTCAGGTCACAATTGTTTCTTGTAGTGAATGCAAGAAAATATTTAACTAGTCACTCTTGATGCATTTGGTTGTAGAGACAGAGGTATAGGGTTGTACAAAGTAATACCAACTAAAAATTTGGGATTTGGTCACTGACATTTGTAAATCACATGGAATATTGGTACAAATCTGCACAATGCTAACCAGGTCCACACAAAATCTGTGCCTGAAAAATGTGCAGATTGTTGAAAATTGTAACATCAATCATTCAGCATCCTCTGTCTCTAACGTCTTCCTTTTTACATATTTTTGAACAATTTACTCCAAGCAGTACAAAGTAGTACTCCAAGCTCTTTTCTTATTACCATGAAAAATAGCACAGAAAATGCAAAAGCAAAATTTTTTGTCATGTTTAGTCTGGGCCTGGCAATGACTGACTCTCAAAACCGAATTGTTTGGTAGTTCATCAGCCAAATAGCACAACGCAAAAATCAGTCGAGCACCATAAGCTGTGCTGTTGGGCGAACTCAAACTTCCTGACAATCCGTGAGCTAGACAGCTTGCCTGAATTTTAAAATAAACTGTTACAGCATGTGGGATCGTAACTACCAGCGCATTAATAATTTTTATTGTTTTGACCCATCAGGACTATGCAACTACATTGTAGCTAACTAATGTTTGGTCAAATGTTTATTTAACAACACTATTATTTCAAGTGATATAAATAATTTGATGTTGGAGTGGGTGCATAGTTTTGGGTGAACAGTGACCTGGTTTAAAGAGGTTTGTCTGCTTTGGTTATCTGTTGGTGTGATATTTACACCAGCAGATTGGAATATATTTACATAGATGATGGCATAAATGTGAATCCCAGCGACTGAGAGATATATTTAACCACTATAAACTTCATCCACACAACTGGTGTGAATTAAAGATCTATGTGCACGCTGTGGAAAACAAAACACCATCCAAAAACAATGCATCCCTTATAAAAAAAAAACCTTCAGTAATTTCTAAGCGCACAACGATGAAAGAAAAATCATTAAATGTGCACCAACTGTGACATTCTAGTGCACAAGTTAAAACACTGGTCCTTTCTTTGTCAAAAAAAAATATATTGCCATATTTTTTAAATATCTTGTAGGAACTTGCAGGCACTGCTTTGACCACCTATTTAAATTTAAATTTTTGCTTGTGGTCAACTAAGGTTTGAAAGATTTAATTGTGAATACAAAATAAACAAGTCATGATTGATAGATACACACATTAAACATTATATTCAAATTAGCCTGGACTAAAGAAAGACTGATCTACTGTGAGTTATTGTTAGTCTGGGGAATGATCAGCACTCCCTGTGTCCTTTACATTATATAGTGGTCATACAGATGTGTTTGTCTGCATGTACAGAAACAAAGATTGTGGAATGGGAGTATATAAGTGTGTGCGTGTGTGTTTTGGGGTGGATGTGTGCAATAAACTTGCTAATATCTGGTTTGTCCCTCTGGCCTTTAAAAACATGAGGCTTAATACAAATAAAATAAACATAATCGGTACAAATACGTATATCGCAACGTATTCAAGTTTACAGCCTTCATGCTAGGAATGCAGGTAGAATGTAACTGAACTTGACAAGAACGCAACTTTTTTTGTTTCACTTTAAAAAAATAAGCATAAAGGCGTTAGGCGTAAAACTACATACATAATTAGATCTTTTCCCAGAGGTTTGGAAAAATGTTCACAATTCACATTATGGAATGCACAGTGCAAAAAAAAAACGCTTTAAATCCCACAGTTGTCAAATTAGACCTTTTTCTTCTTTAGTGGTTAAAATTGGTTAATAGTAATGACATCATAGAGTGGAGCCACTTTGTAGTTGCCAGATACTAGGAAATCCCTAATTTTCTATCAGCGCTTCAATAGTTCACTTGTCAGGGGTAGCAAAGTGGGCTGCTTTTAAAAAAGGTAAAGTATTCCTCAGCCCTTCTGCAAATGTTGCTTTTCCCTCAAGCACCAGGCACCAGAGGTGAGTATTGCGTGGGACTGGAATTCTCGGTTGCATTCCTGTGAATGTTTCAAACACACTAACACAGAGCGGGCATTGTGCTTTCTAGTGTATTTGTTTGTACGGTCTGTGAATGAAGAGAATGTTGTTTATCCCAGAGCCCCAGCAGAACTGTAGCTGCTGGTCGTTAGCTTAGCCGAGCTGTGCTGGTGGTCAGTGTTGAGGTGGCATCTCAGGGGAGGGGCCATGTGGAGGAAACCACGCCCCCGAGGCAGTTCTGGTCTTGAGGCACAGCTCATGTGACATGGAGTCCCATCTGGAACTGGACAGTTTTTCAGACCTGGTTTAAAGAGAGTCTTCATCGTGTTCCATTGGTTCATCGGCAAGGCTGTAAAAATTAAATTTATATTTAGCATCAAACAATCAGCATATGCTGTTTTACTGGAGAATGTCCCTAGCAGTGAAGACAAGCATATTATAGAAGAGAAATGGGAACCTGCGAAAACATTAGCATGCAAAGTACAAATCTGTATGTGGAACCAAAATTATCTAGCTTTGTGGATGCCTATTGCAGAAATAAAAAACTGACCTAAAATCTGATGTGGTTTATGTACACACAGGCCGTGTACACACTGCATTGTTTTGGGAGTGACAGTCACATTATTTGTGGAAGAAAACATGATATGATCTATGTATGTGCGTCCACTATTGCAATAGTGATAGCCATAACAATGTCAAAAACAAACATTAAGCAACACACTGTCCTATTCAATTCACATTTGTTGAATTTCCTTTTAATGAATTAGTCCATTTTATTGCCTACCCACTGCCAAAACAAAACTGCAGTAAACACGGCCATACACTACACTAATTTACTGACACTAAGATTGTTATTTAATTCATATTTCAGAATTAAATTTTGAAGTGAGTTTCAGCTGCCGTGTGAACGTGGCCACATGCTTTCATACTATACACATTATTTTCAGCAGAACGCACCTCTTGCTGGTCAGGACCCCAACAGACAGAGACGCCATCGCATTCACTGTGTCGGTTTCCTCACAGTCTTTTCTCTGAGCTCCCAGGAACGACATGCCCACTGTGCCCATCAACGGCTTTAGTGACGACCAATACTGACCTAAAACAGATATGAACACAGGGAATCGTATGAGAGAAAGAAAGAAATTTACTCACAAATATTAATTCTGTCACTGTTTATCAATCCTCTTGTTATTTAAAACCTGAATGAATTTCTCCCTTTTGTGGAACAATTAAGAATGTAAAGATCAGCTCATTACAATGTAAATGGAGGTTTACACCAACAATTGTTATCTTGCTCTCGACCATAGCTCTCAACACACATTCATTATTGCATTTATTATAAAACATTTAAACAGGTTTTAGCAAAGAGAATGGTCAGGTGAATTGTCATGTAATGTGCTAAAACTAATGATGCCTGACATGTTTGTCAGACCGCTGGTAATTTGGTGGACTATGTACAAGTTGTATTGTCTATTTTTAGGGTTTGGTATCTCACCTATTGGAACTTGACAGCCTACAAGTAACAAACTACTTTAATTGTATGAAAAACAGCAACTTGGACATTTTTCAAAACATCTGCTTTTGTATTCCATGGAAAGAAAGCAAGTCATACTAGGCTTCTCTGGAACAACATGAGAATAAATGACAAATTTGACAAACCTTTAAACTAAAAAATGCAAAATAGATAGCAGACAGAAAAGAAGTACATGAGAGTACAGAAATAAAAAACGCTTCTTTACTGTGGTGTGCACCACGTAGTGCGTCCCATGGTGTGTTTTTAAAGAAATATTTTGGTGGAGCTGGAACCATATGGTGAAACATAACAGCGACCATGATTATAATTAATTACAAATAATTAAACAAATGTGTGCTATCAGGAAGCTAGTATATTTCATGATAATTAGAGGCAGGCTGGGATATGAGAGAAAAGAAAAAGAGAGAGAGCGAGAGAGAGAGACTCACTCTGTATGTGTAGAACTCTCTGGAGTGAAAGGACTCCGTTGGCACTAGGCGTCTGCAGTAAAGTGGACTCAGCAAGAGGCTCCTAACAAATAACAACAAGACAAAAAAGTGTCTTTGTTTTTCTTGTGAAATAGAGAGCAAGACATGCACGATTTTGCCAGGAAAATCATGTTAACACCCTTACATAACCAGAACTCTCAGTCTCTGCTTATGGAAACTATATAACAGGATTATAAAGGTATAATAAATGTATTATAAAGGATTAGGGGATAGTCTTTCGACAGGTTTTCATGTGAAATCTGACCTCCAGACCCAGCAGAGCACTGACGCAGGCCTCAGAAGCATCACATATGGCCGTGAGGTCATGACCTCCCTCTAATGCTAGAACCACGCGTCCTCCTGCTAACGTCATCAACTGCCGGGTCAAAAACCCAAAACCTGCCATAAGAGGAACAATAACATTACTGTCATACTGTAAATTAAACCTCTTTAAATTACTTTAAAAAAGTTTGAAAGTGTATTCAAAAGTATATTGCTAACAACAATACAGTCATGTGATGTCTTGGGGACATTTCTCACATTTAGCTGTAACCTTGTATCCTCCCAAAGGAGCAGAATGTCCTTCTGCAGCATCAAACCCTGAAGAGACCAACACGACGTCTGGCGAGAACTCTTGAGCAATGGGCATCACCACTGTTCTGAACATCACAACAACACACAGACAACAATGTTATATCTACGATTGTTTTATCTCATGCATAAGACTTTATTGGAGTAGTCTGAACCTAATAAGTGTTTCAAGGCATTACACAATTAATGTTTCATATTGTATTACTTATTTTTATTTAAAAATAGTAATATAATATAGTTCATTAGCCTAATTGTGGGATTTAGCAAGTTAGCATATGCGTAAAGAATGTACAGTCACAGGCATACACATATTGCTATTTTACAACTGCTTACAATGCAGCTTATCCAATCAGATTTTAGAGTTGTTCCTTTTGTTTTATAAGACACTACTTTACAACACCTTAGAACGCAAATCACCAAACATTTACTGCTATTTGTTTAATGTACCTGTTGAAGTAGTTTGGTAAAAGTTAATTTTCGATTGTGTTTTTTTGAGCATCTAAAACCTTTGCTTTGCTTTACATGGATGTTTTGGTGTTCTTGGTGTATTGGTTTAGTTTATCAAAGCCTTCAGTTCTGATCAAAGCTTTGACAGAAATATGTTTCATATGAGAAAAGATTAGCCCAAAGCACTAAACTGTTCAAAAAAGTACAGTGGCCTGGCTGTTATAGTTGACAGATTCTACAAACAAAACTGGCCAAAGCGCAGCGTGACTATCCAAATAACTAAAGTGTTTGAATTAGTCTCTGGTAATAACTGTTCCTCTCCTTCTTGCTGTCTCTTCCTTCCTCTTTTTTCCCGTCTCCCTCTTTCTTGTGCTCAGGGGACGCCGGCCCTGCCAGCGATTTTGCCTCTTGAGCGCATCACCAGCGAGTTCAAAGCGACCGCTGCTGCATCTGGTTCCTATTTGGAGCTTGTCGTTCTCCTCACGTCACTGACAGCCCGCCATCTGGGAGCCATTTGCCTTAATTACCCAGGATCCTCCACTGCTCCCCCCACCTCTCCGCCTACCCTCACCGTTATAACCAACTCCGTCTCCCCTCTAGACCAATAAAACTACCCACGATCCCCTGTGTGGAGTGGAATAATTTTAGGTTGGGTGGAGCAAGAGAAAGAGACAGATATTAAGAGAGAGTGAGAGAGAGAGAGTAGCGTTCATTACAGACCAATAAAAGGAAAAGAAAGAGGGTACAAGACACAGGAAGTCAAGGAGAGACAGCCTGGTTAGAGGCATAACATTTCCAAAACTTTCAGTTCTGAAAGATCTTAAAGGTCTTTTTAGACGCCCACCCACTTACAGGGACCCTGGTTAACGTGTGGTTAGGAGCGCCTGTCTGGACCAAACCCAAAAAGCCTGAACAGGCTTCCCTCAAAAATACTAAAAAATGTTTAATAAAACCACCCACGGGGACTGATTAATTGGACTGTGGAAGTGGCCAAGCTTTAGTTTAATCCTAACGTACTGAAGAAGCAAACATTTGAGACTACAATAAACACCTTGACTAAAACAGGCTGGCCAACAGCCAGAGGGAGAGTATGTCCAGCTGGGACCAAACTTCTCCAAAATATGACCGGAAATCAACATCCACACATTTAAATGCTTTTTGGAGAACTGTCAAAGTACAAAGGAGAGAGAAAGAATCTGAAGGATGGCAGAGCATCCCAATTATGACAAACAACATTTTTCTTGATGTTATACAATTAGGTTAATGTGTACAATTTACAAAAAACACTATGTATTTTGTGTAGGGCAAATGCATGCACTGTTATATACACATCCAAAACTACCCCTATTTCTACATTTTGTTGCTGTTTGACATATTAGTGAATCAAGACAAAATCAAGATGTTAACTTTATACTGGACCTCTCAACAGCGTGAGCAAAATAATGAACAAATTATACACAAAAAGCCTGATTGTAACAATACTAGAATATTCCCATCCTATAATCCACAACACTGTAAGTCCACAAAATGTCTGCATAGGGCTCTGGTCTCAGGAATGTTCCCATTAGAATCAACAAAGCTGTCTACTCTACACGCTAACGCCCTGATTTACACTGTTTCTATGGCCTGTTAATTGCAGTGAGAGTGTTTTAGTTTTGTTCTGTGGCACTACATCAAGCGAATCTGTGGATCAGACTGTCTAAAACATGCTCATTAGGATTGGCTCTTGTTACCGATAGGCCCTTAGGCTAATTGAGGCACCTCTGATTCGCCGCTGCACTTATGCATACCATGAACATGTCTATGATTTGTTCTAATGCTAAGCTGATTTAATAAAATAAAAAATAAAATTTTGACACAACAAGAATTCTGAATGGCATGCTGTAATCAACAATTCTTTGGATTAGTTCGTCATGGCAGCTTTAATTGTAATCTTCATTTCTTTATTAAATCAATTATGGTCACCTATAAGAAGAGAACCTGTTTTTTAGGCATCATTAGCAAAACTGATGATGTAAGGTCAAATACTTCTTCCTGAATTCTGATTTGATGATGATGGAGGCATGTAGACGCTTTACAAGACATATAAAGTGGATGGTGGTAGGACTGTGGTTAAACATCTGGACGAGGGTTGATCTAAGAATTACAGAATTGCTGAGTTCTACACGCAGCACTGTGCTCTCAGGAAGACACTTAACACCAAGTTACTCCAATGACTGCTCTACAGTAACTTCACAGTCAAGTCAGGAAATATTTGGCATCTATGGTTACTGTGCATATACGTTTACTCTGTGAACAGGTGTTTTATGTCATGGCTGTTTCTGTATCATGTATTATAACATGGCATCTTCTAGTGTCAAAACTGAAAAAAAAAGTTGTCTGTCGTAAGTTACTTTGGATAAATAGCAACGGGTACCAAATTACTGAAACTCATACCTGAAAGCAGCCAGGTACTCTGCATCCCCCATGGGAGGCTCCAGACCACCAGTCCATGCCACGTTAACATTAAAACCCTCTCCAGCACCAGAGCCCACCTGGGACAAATCAAGCATAGCACTACTGTCAGACACTGTAAAAGCTCCATTCACTGTTATCTTCCTGTGCTAAAAGCAAAGATGCACCTATTTCTGGGTTTAAACTGGGTTTGCTCTAGTGATATACGTTTAAAACCGACCATGACATTCAATGACAGTTCTGTGAGCCAGTAATATTTGCTATTTTAATCATTGCACTCTAACCTCTGCAGGTCCACCACTGCCAGGAAAGAAGTTTCCATTGTCATAGCGATGTAGAGAGATGTAGAGGACACTGGGGTCATTGTAGAATATTTCCTGGGTGCCGTTGCCATGGTGAACATCCTGCATAATGAATAAAAATGACCAACAGGTTTACAAAGAAACTTTTATTTTTTCATTGGTTCTTCAGGTAATATAGCAGTAACTTTGTTGTTTGCCCATGAGTGAAAAAGATGATTCTGTGATAATTTAATCAATAATCAATGTATCTTTACTACATTAAATTAATTAATTAATTAGTAATTTACTGTAGTGTACCATTTTTAACATTGGTCCCCAAAACCTATTGAATAATATTACCAGACTGACATTCAAGCCATTTTAGCCCAACTTTGGTACTAATGTATTGTCACCAACTGAGTTACGAGCTCTCACCCAATCAACAATAAGAATTTTACTGGCATTGAGCTTCTGCTGGAGCTGTTTAGCAGCGATCGCCACCGAGTTGAAGAAACAGAAACCCCTACAAGAGACAGACACAGATACAGAGATTGATGCTTCCCCTCATATTCAACTGTCAACGTTTGTTGGATAAACAAAAGCTTAAAACTATGTAGGAGTAAGCAACAAATTTTCATTGCATGCATAGTTATATGCATATGTAAATCTATAATGTTATAGAGGTATAGAGGATCATTACATTTTGTTTAGTTTGAGTACATGCATGATTTTTTAATTATTTAACAGACCTTTTAATCACTTTGTTAGACCAATAATATAATTAAAACATTTAAAAATATTGTATTTTTATTAGTGGTTTCAGTCCTTTGGATCGACTGTACATATATATGTAAATAATAAACATGTGGATTCACAGAGCAGAGGGTTCAGGATTAGATATGCACTAATATGTGACAGCCAGTAAGAGAGGGAGGTGAAATGCTGAGAAATTTGTAAAGAGCAAACTCAGCAGGCTAATAATGGCTGAAATAAATCAGCGTCTTTCCTCCCGCTCCCTCCAAACCTTCATTATCAACCCATAAATATCCACTCACACAGACAGGCATGCTGACACTGCAGCGCTCACACACAGAGGTGACAGAGTGCACATGTGCAAATACAGCACGCATCCACACATAAACAATACACACCCACAAACATACCACACACCATATCACATTTACAATACAGGAAGATGAATTTTATTTTGAAAACTGAGGTAAATGAACCCCAACTCTATTGCAAGCCCCCACAAGAATGTATTTTAAATTACTTTTGCGAGTTATTTATATACAGTGGAAAGTAGGTTGAAAATCATGGGGAGAGAGAGAGAGAGACCTGACGGGTACCAGACTCTAACCCAAAAGATGTTCAAGTGAACATGAAAGGACATTCACAACCATTTTGATCCCAAAATTTGATGTATTTCCGAGTGAAACCGAATATTCAGTGAGGAAAAAAAATTAAGAGCAGGCCTTGATTTTATCCATCAGGAATTGATTGGGTCATGAAATGTTATCTTTAAATGACATGAGGCTGGAGGGGAGGGGCTGTAAAATAAGCCAAAAATGAAAGCCGTTTCAGACTTTCAAGTTATTTCATTTTGATGAAAGACATTTTTTCTTTGGAATAATGGACAATGATGAATCAAGCACAATAAGACCAGGAATGTATATTAGGAAAGCAAACAGTGTCAATTTTGATTTAATGTGCACTTCAGTGTACACACTACACAAACGCACAGTACAATCACTCAGTTTCTGCATCTAACACCCAACAGACACGCAGAACAGACTTACATTGGATTTGATGGGTCTGCGTGATGTCCTGGAGGCCTGACCACAGCAAAGCCATTCTGAAACATGGAAACCAACATGTCATTAACTCAGCATTTACCAGTTGCCTCTCACAAAGAAATTATGTTTTCACCAAAGTGCTTCAAGAAGCGGGCTGCCACTGTCAGCTGAAGCAATTAAGATACTTTCCTGAAACACTCCCTATAACCTTCATTTATTTTAATTACTAGCAGGAGAGTTTGGTAATTGAACAATGCAACTACAGTTATGGTCCTGATTTAACACTAGAATGTTAATCGCTTTATTCTGTTCCGTTTGCTACCTGATTAATTTTTATTTGAAGCACAGTTAACTGCAGTGGTCCTACGACGAAAATGCGATGGGGTGCTTATGTTGTTTAAAACTGCTGATATCATAACAGTTAAAGATTCTTTATTCTGATTGGTGGACGCACAACTCAGCTCTGTTGATTGATGCTATGTTGACGTCATGTCAGAATTACCATAATTACCCAAGTTGAAAAGTCATGGTAAATTTCATGAAAATTCTAACTTTATCAAAATGATCATCATAATACAAGAAAACATGGCAGCAATTTCAGAGATAAGCAAATCTGTAAAATCAATGATGCATAATTCTTTTAGATATGGTTTTGTGGACAAACCTTGAGCTCTCCTTTAGCTACTCTGATGGCCAGCTCTGTCACACTCCCGGCTGCCATACGAGATGCTGTGGATGTGTGCATCTCGTTCCAGATGGTGTCGTTGTCCACCTATCCAAATATAAGCACAATAAGCTATTACCTATGGTAAAGACCAAAGATCTGTTTATTGACTTTAACCACCCAAAACGTGGTTTAAAAATGTTTTAAAATGTGCGTGAACAAGATCTGTGGGTTACAGGAAGGTTAGGTTTTCGGTAGATAGCGTCTTATCCCCCACACAAAATTGTTGTATGGAGTCAGAAAACTTGGAGTATAGCGCTGAAGTCATATGGACCACTTTTGAGGTGCTTTTTGAAGCTTAAAGCCCCTGGACATCATATGCTTGTCTAAGATTTTCTAACATCTAATTCTGTGTTCCTTGGTTGAAAGTCAGTCAGATTACAGGTTAAGAACAGGTGAGTAAACGATAGCAGAATTCAAATTTATGAGTGAACTAACCCTTTGAATGTAACTATGTGCATCAATTAATATATATTAACTTAGGTTAAAACTCAACTTTGAGAATGTTTTACGGTTTGTGTAGGTGTCTCCACCCAAGCCCTGGTTTACGTAATCCCTCGGCACCACATACAGGACAAATAATTGATGTCAGTCACTAATTCTGCCAGAATAAAATAATGTAGCAGAATTGTCTTGGTGTGCACCAACACATTAATCATTATGACAGCTGTGAACAACGATCAGAAATCTGGAAAGCCGCAAACAGCAGTTCAACTGAGGGGCACGGCTGCAAGATGCCAGCGTTCCATGCTGTGTGATGGGCAGTTTCACTAAACATGCCCTTGTAAACAGATGATATGAGATGTGCATATCCCATCAAGAACAACCGCAGGCAACACGCCCACCCAATGCAGAGGTTGAATTTAAAGCCACTTTTACTTTTAACAGTTTAATTTTTAATTCTTCTAAATTAACAATTCTAAACAATCAATAAACCGGACCATAATTCTATTCAAAATAATACATGCGTATATAACCAGCTGTATACTTTTAAACAGATGTTAAGGCAGGAGAACTATGATGAAACAATGTTTATCCAAGCATATTTGTACAAACATCACTCATGCTCGCAAAAGTATTTAGATGCTTATTTTTGTTAAAAGCATCCACAAGGCAAAGTGTGTGTTATAAATTATAGAAAATAAACTATGTTTCAAGATTATACTAAAAGGAGAAGAGGCTTGAATGACGCACACTATAAATAGATTTCCTGTTATGTATAAAGAAAAGGTACCTTTAAATATTCTTTGTGTGTGGTCTGCATGTTACCATAAATATGGTTTTTCATTTCCGAATAGGCTTATTGATTATGCATATTAGTATAATGAGAACATAAAAATCTCCTGTCATCATTTAAACAAATAAGTAATTTTTTTTTTTAAATGGATTTTTAGTGGCGGTGCTTCATTGCCGCCACAGTAGGTGGTTTCCAGGTGCTATGAGGTCTTAGGTGTTCTGGGTCATGTTCAGGCTGCATTTATGCTGTTAATCAATTTGGATTTTTTTCCACACATTTGGTTGCATGCGTGTAAACAGCAAACATACTTTTCTGAGATGTGATTTTGGACATCCGATTTGGGCCGCTTTCAAATGTGTTAAAATATTCTAAATCGGATACATATTCGACATCCGCTCATCTGACATGCATCTAAATACTCACATCCAGCCCTCAAAATAATCCAAAAATACCAATATAATAATAAACAAAACAATATCCACACGAACTGATTGAAAAGTCCAGACAGAACTGATTTCTTATAAACGTAGCCTCTGATATTCTGGTTCCTACATACTGTATAGCATGGGTACCTCTTCTGTGTTTGAAGTCCACAAGATTTTTGCGCCCATTTCATCACTGTCAAGCAAAAATTCAGTTTGTACAGAAAAGTCATACCTCTCCTCAACAAGCCACAATGCTTGATGTGTCAATCATATCCACTGCACAAACGGTGTTTGAAGAGTACATAGAGTAACAGTACTAGTAATGTTGGCCTTAGAGAACCCTACTACTAAGGAGACCATCATGAAATGTTCTTGCAGCAGTTATGAATACATTCTGTAAAACTTTGTTCATAAGGAGCCAGAGATTGCGGGGTGGCCTCGGATGAGGTTATACATTCCCCTCTTTCTTTTGTTTGTTGCCCTGTTCCCCACATCTTCCTTTTCTCTTTCATTTTTCCTCATCCCTTTTTTCACAGAACTTGCATCGCTTGTGGTTTGGCACTGTGAACAATGAAAAGGCTGGAATTCCTTTTATCCTTCATGACACATATTGTTCCAATCATTCCACATGGACCTGCTCTAAGCTCTATCGTCAGAGTGAAGTTTTCAACATTTTCTCCAAAATTTCGGCTGGGGTGCTGCCCGCACGGACTGCTCTTGGATCAGTGCTCTCTGACCTCAGATCTGGTTGCGGAGAGGCTCAGTGGTCATAAAACACTGATCTTGGATCATTGCTTTCATGCCATGTTGTACAACTCTCACACTTCAAGGAACAGTACCTAAAACTGCAAATTTTGTCATCATTTAGGCACCCTTATGTTGTTCTAAACCCTTATGACTAAAGGTGACATTTGGATGCTGTTAAACTCTATAAATGCCAAAAAAGCATCAGTATAGTTTATATATAAGTATAGTTTAACAGTCTATATGACTTGTGCCCTATATTCCAAGTCTTAAGTCATACAATAGCCTTGTGTAACAAACATACAAAGTTGTTATTCATTCAAAATCTACACTTACAATGTAGTTCACAAATCCAATAAGTTGACAATGATGTTTGATTACAAAAGCTAATTGCATTTGCCGTCAAATGCCTGACACATCTATTTCGACGTAAAAAATCTATGTCAAAGCTGCGACAGTAATGAATTTTTTTACAACAACTTAGCACACAAAGCATTTGCGTGCTTATGGAGCTTGGTAAAATAACAGAAAAGATTGACTAGGATATTCATAAAAATTTAATCTGCCTTCCACAGAGTTGAGAAGGTCATACAGGTTCGAAACAAGAGGAAGTTTAGGACAGGATTTTTATTTCTAAGAGAGCTATTCCTTTAATTTCCTATGTGATAAGTTTCTCAAGTTCTGGTCATCGTGTGTGTGTATATGTGTTTTTACTCACCCCCACTCCCCCACAGGGCAGCATGACGAACATCCGCTGTGACAGTATGCCTGTTGACACACAGTGACGTCAAGTGAATTAACTGTCATTCTCATATTCAGCGTTTGACCTTTCCAACCCTTAAGTAATTTCAAAATCTGTTGAAGTTGCTTATATTTGTGAGCTGGCATGACTGAGTGTGTCTTTGCCTTAAAAAATGAGGTGTTGTGCTCGGCAGGCTGCGGTTGACTGGTTTCTATCAGTTATGAACACTGTGTGTGTGTGTAATGATAGATTACCGGCCAGTTTGCGGTTGTCCAGTTTGAGGCGGTTCAGAGGGTTGGTGCCGTAAAGCAGAACATGACGTTCTGTGTGGACAGACTGAAGTTCCTCTAAGGTTGCCTTCCTGCCCCGAATACTCTGCACAATGAACATAAAACAAAAAAGATGTTGCATAAGAAGACAAGAGACTTTTCGTGCTTTAGACATGGTGTAAGCAGTGGTGACACTGGAATTATTAAGTAGACGTCTTGAAGTTTATGTGAAAATCAATGCAACAGATTATTCAGCGCCCCCTTTAGGAAAGGAGAGACAGTGCGGCCTGACAATACCTCACACTGGCCTCGAAGACCTCGCTCCTGCAAGCGTGACCAGATGCTTTGGATTCTCCCAGCATGCTCTGGGTGACTGCTGTTGTCACCACATGTGCACTGATGCTTCAGCATTTGGGAGTCGTACACCAGCCCTGTACATACAATAAGTCAGTGATGCTGAATTTACCTCTAGTGACTGTTAGTGATTGGTGAAAACTCAGACCTGTAGTGAAGCGGGGTTGGCTCTGTGATGGCTCTGTTGTTGTGGTGAGAGGCAAGGGTTTGTCCGGCAGCGTTAGCGATGTGGAGGCTGGAGATGATTGCGTGCGCGAGAGGGGCCGATGTGCTCCACTGAGCATCATGGGTACTGCCAATGTCTCCATGTGGGCTGTCTGTCTGCGCAGCTGCTGCAGTTGTTTCTGCGTCTCCCACAGACGTGACTGTACAGGAAGCATTTCATAATGTCTTATGAATCAATAACTCATGTCTACATACGTGACAAAAAGACATACACTGGGTATGATTTTCTCTAACAGCATAGTTTATTACTATATGGGGAAAAATCTCATTCTCCCTATTTTCATGCCAAAAGAATGACAAAATATTCATAACTATTTGCTGTACTGCCTTTTAATTTGTCTTGATTTCAATAAAAAATGACTGTCCTTTGTTCAGACAGGATATTTTTATTCCATTTTACAGGAATGTGAATCTGAGAAGGATCAGACAATGATGAGAATTACAATCAAACTGAAAAGTAAAACATCCGCTTTTATTACAGCAATGACATTTTGAAAAATTTGAACTAGTGGGAGGAAAATGTACTTTACTGTCATGAAAATAATGTCACAATGCCAAAACTCTGAACAGTTCTAAAAATGGGCTTCCTTTTCTTCAGTCCTTTTAGTTTACGTTCCTTTTCTTTATTATTATTCATTGGGTGATCTTCACTCACATATGATAAATATGTGATTTTAATATAAACTTAAAGGTAAATTTAAATGTAAATTTTGGCAGACCTGTTTGTACTCTAGTATGGCTTTATTCTGCTTCAGATTTTGTGGTTTGTGTCTAACCTGGTTGAGGATGAGAGTGTGTTGTAAGTTGATTTGTTCCTCTTGACTCTCCAGCTCCCTCTGGGACTCCCCCCTTACTCTACTCTGGTGGGCGTCACCAACTGATGGCCCCACCTCCTCTGAATCCATGTCCTCTGAGGGGATCTGCCTGAGACGCGGCTTCTCACTGGACTTTGACATAAGCTGCAGGACATACCAGAAATCTTGATGAATTTCAAATAATGAAAAAAGTACAAACCTGATCATTCAAACTAAAAATGCATTTCCAAAAATATTTTTTTTAAATGGGATTTCAAAACCACATACATTACGAATATGGTTTGAATTGGGATGGTAAAAAAAATCTTTGTGTTTTGTTGCGGTTTAGACTACAAACGATTTGAGTCGGATTGAATCGGATATGCCAGAAATGAAATTTTTGCTGCCTGTCCAAACAAAGCGCCATTCAAACTGTATTTTGTAAATAACTTCAGTCTTAGGTGTGCTATCTGTTTTTGTTTTGTAAACTTTATACTTCAGGTATAATTTAATACTAAATATAATAATCTTATTGCCAGTGATGACGTCATGGCAATATTTTCGTACTGAACTGTGACTTGTCTAAACCAAATGTCTGGGTTGCATCGTTTATTACTAAAAGTGAAGCACAAATAAGGAGTCTGAATCAATCTCTCTTTGCCATTCCGCAAGTGCTGCTATTTCTTTTATCTAATGCAGATCAAGTTATTAATATGTTATTTACATTATTAAATGTTATGCAAGTCTAACCGGCTCCTGAGTGAATTCTATCATCACAGGTGGGATCTGTACCTTGCCGAGGTGAGTTTGCTGTTTAAGTCTCTCCAGTAGCTGGGCGCTGTAGTGCTGCTGGAGCAGGTGAGGGTGGAGGGCACGTGGGCTCTGGGGCAGAGGTTCTGAGCGTGTCCGACTTAGAGGTTTATGAGGACCAGATGCACTGAACTGAAGTGGAACCGGACCCAGACCTGGAAATCATCACAAACAGAAAATGTGGGGCAAATGTGATTATACTTTCATAAAAACAGAAGTAGATGAAAGAATAACATTCAGACATTAGACAGCATTCACACATCATTAAGATCATGCAACATATAATATAAACATAAAAAACAGATTACAATGACTTTGATGGAACAGTATATTTTATTAGTATATATTTCACCTAAATATATTTCAACACTAAAAATACATAGAAAATTACTGTATTATTGACAATGAGCTGTGTATTTAAATATCAAGCTGCCAGACTCTTCTTTTTTGTTAGTGTTTTACTTGCATTTTGTAATGTATAATAAATATCACAATCTAAAGCAAAATTAACATTATAAAAAATAGATATAATATATACTAATTTTTTTAAATTTGAAAAATGAACTTTTGTCTGTGATATTTTTTTAAATGAAGTCTGTCTGTTGTATGGTATATTGTATAAAGCGCATATATAGTTTTTGCACCATTTTTTACAGGGTGTAAAATAATAAATATATATAAATAATACATTAAATTACATAAGACATAAAATAAATACATGTAGCTTTAGTTAAAAGAAATGTGGAAACTTCTCGTCTTTGGCACTATATTCCTTACTACTTGACTGTTGTGTCTGTTGTTACCACTAGGAGGCACTAATGTCAAGCTAATAGTGTTTCAGCAGCATTTCCTCCTAATAAAATTCCCAGACTAGTTCAGACTGCAGTGCTCTTACCGGCCAGCAGGGGGGCGTGTACGAGTCCAGAGGGCTCTAGGATGAGGACGGGTTGCATGAGTGGCCCAGTCTGCTCTTCAACACCCAGAGGAACCAGAACTGGAGAACTGCCTGGAACCACCGGCACGCGACCCAGCTTAAGTGAACTCAGTTCACTTTCCCCCTAAAGATACAGAAAGAGAAACAGGATGACTGCGTGACACTCAGTGTTATAAGTGCTTGCCAAGGTGTTTCTATGTGTAAGTAGTTTTAATGTTAGAAGGTCATGGCAATTACAATACCTTTGCATTTGCAGGGAGTCCTAACGTGATGGTTGGGAGACTGGATGGACTTTGCACTGTGAAGTGAGCTAAAGACCCATCCTGCATCAGCAGCCTCTGAGCCTACAAACACACAAACTCAGTTACAACACACGTTTGTTTCTGCATTTGGGTCATATGATGTGACGTTTTTTTTTGTTCAGATCTATCAAATTATTTAGAAAAACTTCACACACTGATTTAGCGACTGGTTTAAAATTCATTTTAATGTATAGTTATAAAACTGTACATAAATTATAAAATCTAACAAAAGTCTTATTAAAAGCTTTTATATAAATGTTTTGAAAAATAAAAGTTTACATAAGTAGCTTGATAATCACTACGACTATTACTATTTCTGGTTTAAAGTATTTAATTTTTAAAAAAAAACTCTTTCTATGGCAAATCAAAGTCATTGCAGTGCAACCTATGTTGTTGTCATGTGACAATAAAACCCTATTAAATAGAAAGGATCCCTTTAAACTCTTACCTGAATGGTTATGCCAGTCATACATCTGCATGAAAGGTGTGTAGTGTGTGTGAATATATGTGTGTGAATATGGCAATTTAAAAAATGTATCCTTTCTATTATATAAGACAACCCTAATTTGCCATTGGCCCATGAATATTGAGTGATCAGCTCTTTCGTGAGAGCGGATAAGGTTCCTGTGTGCAACCCATCAAAGTGTTGTGTATTTATGCATGACCAAAAACGGTGGAGCGCAGAGTAATGACGCGATGAGAAGACTTCTAATGGAAAGGAGAGATTGGGTGTCCAAGCAGCTGCCTGCAGCTGTTCTTCTCCAGTGTCTTTGTTTAAAACATGTCATTATGCGTAAGGGCAGTGCGGAGCAAAAACCTCCTAAAACAAGCCCCATCGAGCTCTGAGCTCTGGTTTCTCAACAAACAACCCTACCGACAGAATATTAAAGACCATCCCATCATGCCTCTGTGTGCTTGTATGTGTGTGTTGGACATTTTTTTTATTTTTAAGAAAAAGGAGCAACTACCTAAACTAACCAGAATGTGTCTTACCACTGCAATTTCCCTTTTTCATTCACTTTTAAAATTACATTTATAATCATTAATTAATTATAAACATTATTGTCCTGCTGTTTACAGTAATACCTTACTAAGATAAGTATGTTGATACACAACCTGTGGTAGAAACAAACGTGGTTCAAATGTGCATTATGGGAGTGTGAGGGCTGTTACCTCGTGGGACATGCTGGCACTAGAGGGCAGCACTCCATTCTCATTGGGCAGACTGTCGTTGGGAGAGCTACAGCCAGATACTGGAGTACTACTGCTGCTTGGTGACGAATCTGATAGGAAAGAGACAATTTCACAAGTAATGTCATTTAAAGCCTGGCCAACACATGAATGTATGTATGAAACTCATTTAGCAATTCATTTTGTGGTCATGCTAAATGAATGTAAATATGCAGTGATTTCACTCATGCCAAAAGCAGCTTTCAGATTAACGTAAGAAGATGGAGGTTTAGTTACCCAGGGCATCAGGCACCCGGTGTTTAATGGTGGGCGGAGCACTCTCTTTGCGGGTCAACGGGCTCTTACGGGTGTTTAAGTGCTTTTTTAATTTGTGCTTCACCTTCAGGTTGGGCTCTGAAGCTGGAAGACGAAATAGAATAATAAGAAGGAATAATAGGTTGTTAGCTAATTTAGGACACTTTCAAGGGTTAAATTAGCTTTTTACATAAATGTTTTGTTTCATTTTGAGGGACAAACTGTTGTTATAGCGTCAATGTGTTGATTAACAAGTAGCAATTCATAATAGAAAGCACCAAACAAATCCCACTTTTGCAAATACAACGTCAGCTAAACAAATGTTACATCTAGTAACCATAGCAAACAGAAAGCATTTTATCACAGTAACTTACAGGCCATAACATTTTTTATGTAGTCCATAAAAAGTGATTATCTGTCTGATAACCTACTGAAGAGCTGTGCTTGGCTCAATGTATTGCTACAAAACATGACAGGGTGGTTTAGAGTCACATATACCAGAAACCAATTAAAATATATTGGGTTTTCTTAAGCTAAACTAGTTGTTCATACAACCACCAATTAGAGGATTTAGATACAGTTTTACAAAGCCCTGTAACTTTGAAATGTAAAAGTAGCATCTAGTTCCTGTGTTTGAACTGTTCCTGTGTTCCTCAGAAAGAAGAAGGTTTGAATATTTCTTCTCTACTTCCTAATGAATGTTTTTGTTATTGTAAAAGCACTATTATACCATGAGCACTAATTACTGGATTTTTTTCTCTGCAGCTGTATTTACTCCTCTTTACTGATTTATAAATAACATTGCTCTGTGCTGAATCTCTGGATTGGGTTGAAATTTGAGTTTACAATGTTAAATGTTTTATTGTTAATGTTTTGACAGACTACGCCAAACTGATATGAAGTGGACAGGTCAAGTGTATGGAAACTCCGTCAAGGACTACTTGAAAATAAATGCTTTCTGCAAAATGTTCTGCTGTGTAAACTTGAAACCTAGTGGCCTTAGACATTCGTACCAAAACATCTATTATAAAGTGATATAAAGCTTGTAAACTGCTTTAGAGGGCAATTATTGTTTTGTTTTGATTGGGTCAAAATTGTTCCAGTTGTTTGGGAAAGTAAAAGCACATCTGTCACAAAAAAGCTTTACAAGGTATCATTCATGTCCGTTACGCAAATGTGAAGGGCGAGTTAAGCACAAAAGCTTTAAACTCGTTTAAAAATGGCACTAATAAACTAAATCACAGTAATACCAAAAATAACACTGGTTCTTCTTATTGGACTTCTGATTAAAAACTCAAATGGCCACCCAGTTACTGTGAGATAATAAGCAGTAGTCTTCACGGTGGTGGGGGTGAAGGGTGGAGTGTAAGGGGTGTGTCCTCCACTGTCAAAGGTAAATGCGAAGGTTACGCAAGGCTTTGTTAGTGCTGTGCTGCCTGGAGGCCGAGCGACACATAGGGAGTGTGTCTAAATGAGGCAGTGCGGCTGGAATGAATCCACAATGCACACCTGCTAAATGACAAGGCCCTGTCTATTACCTGACACACACACCCCTTTTCAGGTGAGCATGAGTGTGTCTGCATATACTGAGAGTGACAGTAAACTTTATGAACTTGGTGCGTGTTGCACAGAGACATACTTGCTCGTCTTAGTGGGGGTTCGTCGGGTCCTTCACTTAAAGCTGATTTTGGGGAGGACAGAAGAGGTTGTAGGGTGGCACTGGGATCTGGACCCAGCTCCCTGTGAGAAAACAAAAGAATTTTATAAGCTAATAATAAATCATGTTAATATGTGTAACTGAATTATTATGGGTGGACACATTGTGGGCGGTAGTAAGAGTCATTTCTGACCGGTAGGCGACTGATGGCGTGCTGAGAGGGTTGGAGTTGGTTCTGTCCAGCACAGCCTGCTTCTGTTTCTTCAGAATCACCTCTGCCAGCTTCTGCTTTACCACTGCACTGGCCACTGCACCTGTCAATCAACACAGCCGGACAATAAAATCACAAGGAACTGTGATTGGTTGAAACTATGTTGCAATGCAAATAGCGCCTTATATATCTCAAATGTTTAACTATTGTTTAGTTAAAGCAAGCTGTTTAATCTATTTTTAATAGGCTTTTATCCATTTCAAACATTAAATTATTAGTATCTTACGCAGATTTCACTTGTCATTCAACAAAACCAGCCAATGAAATCACAGGGAATCTGCTTGAATGGTTAAAATAAAGATGCAATTTAATAAAAGGTTTTAAGTTTGGATATTTAACGAGTATCTATTTTTAACCAGCAGACAATGAACCTTTTCACTATTTTATTGTAATGCATTTTTTACACTTGCTCAATTACTGATTTTTTTTAACCAAAAAAGGTATGAATTGCAACTTTAAAGACTTAATTATTTTTTATGGTGAGTGTGGTTCAGCTCTTTTGTAGGCTTATCGTGAGGTCAAAGGAAGGAAACTGTATGTTGACTCAGTGCCTCCCTCTCCTTCCAGGGCAGCCATTATGTGGCAGCTACATCATAGTGGCTTTGACCAACATAGTCAATATTGACACGGTTGCTGTTTGCACTATGGTACTAATTTTACCTCACCAAAGGTACTTTTTATGGCAACCCATTTAACATTAGTGGTGACACTTCAAAGACATGCATGACACCAACACACTAATAATGGAGAAGTTTGTTTCTGATATAGTATCAAACACTAATTTGTCTGTTTAGCCTTATTACATTAGAACAGCCTGTGGCACTACAACATTTACTGGTTAATGCAAAGTTAGTTTATTATAACCGCAAACCTGACGATCAGCAAATCTGATGGAAATAGTTTTCACATGACGTGGATAAATTCAAATATCAGCTCTGTCTACTTAAACTCTACACTCCAGTTGTTCATAAGCTGGTAATGTAGTTAATAGGCTTTGATTCCCACAGTGTAATGTGATTCCAGAGCATAATTACAGCCCTCATTCAATGAAAAGAAAACAACAACGCAGTATTAATATTTTGCTGTGGCGTGACCAACTCTTGCAGCGTGACACAGCTCCAGTGTGGCGTGAGACTGCCCAGATTACAATAGCGCATTCTGCTGCACACACATGGTGTTTTTGCAGACATGCAGAGGGCAAAAGTGCAAAACCTCTGCTACACACAAGCACAAACATGCAGTATCTGTGATAATGTCCTACATTATATGTGATTGATCAATCTGTCTGTCAGTTTACCTGTCTGTCTGTCTATCTATTGTCTGTCATAAACAGGAGTAGGGGCTACAATGCAAGTTTATGCAAATTACAATGTCAGTTTTATTCAACAAAACAGTGCGTAACTGCTGTAAGTATCAGATCATTAGTGGTAGTGTGACACAACATCCCCTTTACAGAACAACAGTTCCCATGCACTTTTGTAGAAACTCCGCCCATATGTTTTCAACCGAAAGGTTTTGTTTTTACTCTGTTATTTCCTGAGGCGGCCATGGCTGCGTTTCAGAGAGTCGTTCTATTAAAGACAACATCAGCACAGTGTACTGTAATGTTTTCAATATTTTTTTCAATATTAAGGGTGCAGTTACTGTTCAGCACCCACTTTAACTGCTTGTCTTTATTGGCACTGTTAGCTTCAGAAAACTTCAGGGTCAGAAAACACTACATCTACTTCCACTTAAACACTTCAGTGAAGGACTAACATGAGAAATGTCTATAGATCTTTGGGTTGTATCTAAGTGAAATTTAAAATTAATTATCCAAGTGCAACAAATGAAATGAGTTTCACAAAATCGAGATGAAAAAGAAATATTATAAATGTTTCTAAAGAATCTAATTTCTATCATGCTAAATCAAAATAATACCTGATCAACACTGACCCAGTATAAAAGTGTTTTTAAAATCATTTTAAAGGCATGTATCATTCTAAAAATGAATGAATGTTCTGTCAGAATCACTGTGATTATGTGATGAGATTGTACTGGGACCTTCACATCCTTACATAAATCTTTAAAAAAAGATTCATTTCTATGTCTAAGCTTAAATGCAGCTTTGTTGTTGTTACAACTCTAATGACAAAGTAAACCTTTATTACTTGTAAATTCTTTGTAAACCTTATTTACAACTTATATGTGCTAAGCAGTTTAAGTTTTAAACTTACTCTGCTGGCTTTTGTCCTTGTGTTTAAGCTGCTGTAGCTGTTGTTTGGCTTGCTCCTGGTCTCGTAGACGTTGCTCCATGTTAAACTGCACAATTTCAAAACATATATGTACATAACATGGAAAGCGTTCTATTCTAATTTAAGTGTCATATTTGTGTACAAGCAAACATTTCATTGCGAAACCAGCTGCTAATTGGTGTCAGACAAAGACATCTTGGCAATGCATTCTGAAAAGAAGCTTTTAAAAATATTTTCCAACCTACGTGTGTGATCTGTTTAAAAGTTTGCAATGGTATTTTATGATGAAATGAAATTTAAAATTACGTACATTTTATGGTAAATTGTGAGCAAAGTAGCCTGGTTTGGGTAATAATGTGAAACGCATCATATAATAAAAACATTATATTTCTGTACACATATCTGATCAACATCTTAAAAAAAAGAAAGTCATTCAGAGTTTGTATGGTGGTTATGATTTTGCCAAGCAGGATGTCTTCCTAAATCAATATCTTTTGTTTGGCCTGAAATAACATTTTAGTTCAACAGACATTACAATTGGCTAACCTCTAAAATCATAAGAAAAAGATAGGTTGGTTAAATTAACTAAATCTGATTGGTTGAACTAGGATGGCTACAGCTGTATGACCAGGATGCTGTAGCTGTCCTGGGATCAGTGTTATCTGACAGTAAGTGTGCATACCTTATGTACCTGTATATGCTGCATCTGCTGCTGGGTGTACTGGGAACAGTGCTGCGTATTGAAGGGATTGAGCAGCAGAGGGGGGTGCAGAGGGGACAGGAAGGCTGGGTCTGAACCCGGACGGATCAGACGGTCGCCTACACGCAGGTCCATGGGGGCGGGGCCCGCAGGAGATGACAGTGAGGATTCTGTATAGAGAAAGGCAGCAAAGTCAGATTTTTTTTGAAACTACCAACAATAAACAGCCAGGTCTCACCTGGGTACTATGTCAGTGTTTAATTCCAAGTTTCTTTTATTATTTTTATGACCATTAGGATTTTAGGACCATTTTTGAATTTTGACATTATTTTCTTGACAATTCACTATATGGACGGTTAATTAATGGTTTTCATAAGCCAGCTTGGTCATTGGTCCGTGGAGAGAAAATTGATGGTTGAACTGAATTTTGCTGAGGATGAACACAGAGGGGATCAAAAATGCTCAGCTGTTATTCCAGAACGACACTGGCATGTAGAAGCCTTTGTTATCTTGTTTTAAATTAAATTACAATTAAATTAATGCTAGGCCTGACTTTTAATTTACTATAATATGATTATAAACAAAGTATTACATGTGATGTTGAAAATTGAAGATTGAAAATACTGCCACACCAACAACTGTCAATTCACTGAACATTGGCTCATATTATTGCGAAAGTTCTTCAGAACGTTCCATGCATATGGGCATCCATGCATTTTTTCATAATTGTAAGCAAACATTTTAGTCATATTACAGTCCACTGTCCATTTAATAATGTTGAAATCAGTGACAGGACATTTACAGAGAAAAGCAGGTATCTGTGGAAACATATGTCTGTTTGTGTGAGAGAAAGTGCATGCTTCGGTTTTTCCCTTACAGCACATACGGCAGTGATATATGGGCTTATTTCCATAACTTTTGCATTTTGCTTTAAGAATATTTGCATAGTACCAGTGACTCAATAGGATGGACTGCCTCACCCTTACAACAAGCCTTTTTATACAGAGCAGAATGAGGAAAATCACAAACTACACACACTAAAAATAGCCCTGTGCATGTTGGTATGTATCAGGACAAGCAATGAAATCAGTCATGTAGAGCTGGCACACTGCCAAGGTAAACCCCCAAGCATGTTTATCAGCATATATATGTGCTTGACAGATTTTGACATGGGCAAAAATGACACTTCTGTTTACATTGCGTTTTTCTCACCTCTTTTCCTCTTATCGTGTTTTCCAAAAATGCCTGTGGTCTCTGACACTAAGAAGAACCTGTGCCTCAGAATTTGTGACTCATACCCTTTCAACGCCCCAACGTACTCTTACTATTGTATTCCTGTATATTGTGACTGCTTTGTCACCGTTACTCTGACACAAAGCCACAGAACAAAAGGGCTTTCTGCAGTACGCCAATCAGCAGTGTGGAAAATGACTCATGAGTGACTTCATAAAGAACAGCCGAAGAACAATGTGTACCTCTGAGCTACTGGGTTATGCAAGAGGAAGAAAACTTAAAAATGAAGAAGAAAACATGATCCAAAGAGAAGACATGAGGTGGTAGGTATTGTTAAGACAATGGAAGGAGTAAAATGTTGTTAGGATGCATAAAAGTGACCCTGAATGGGTCCAGCATGCACACTAGAGCTGTTTACAGATCAAGGGATGTCCTGACATGTTCTGACACAGTCCAGGATCTCTTCAGCCCCATTTTAGGAACCTGAAATGGAGAGGAGGAACATCCTGGCACCGTAGCCCCGCATGCCAAACGTGTTTTGGGTTATTACTTCCCTGAGCACTCAACATCTAGCATATTCCCACCCAGACACATACATGAACTGCAGCAGCCTACTGTATTCCAAAGGAAATAACATAACTCCCACATTTTTTCCTCAGCATTCTCTTCCTGATAACAGAACATTCTCTATATTTCAGCCTGGGGTATTCCAGCTTTCAGTATTGCGCAGTGCTCCGAGAATCAACCTCTTTGGCGACCCAAGGTTGACAGCTCCAGGAAAGGAACTAAAACTCCCAAAGGAAAATGAGACGGAATTGAATGATATGGTGTTTTCCGACCTTTGGTGTACCATAGAATACCTTTGTAAAATATATTATAGATATGGGACAATTGTAATTATGTTTTTTGGAGACTACCATACCATTTGAAGAACCCTAAAGCACTACTGTGAAGGTCTTCGCACTAACTTGGAGGACCATGTAAATACCATGGTATTTGAATATTTTATTTAGGTCATTCATGTTATATATGTATATATATATGTTTTATATGTTGTCATCCAATAGCAGCACTACACCTCAACACTGCAACGGTACCTTAATGTAAGGGCAATATGATTAAATTACACTTGTTTAAGGTGGTATTCTCTACCTCACCTAGATTTTACAGCAACACAAATGTACACACACACACACACACACACACACACACTTAAAAACAGACTGAAAATAAATCAAAGCCATTAATAGTGCCGTTAATTTGCATAGGATGTCTACATCGTTTTAGCATCAAATTCACTTAAGGAATTACAAAAGTCAGGTAATGGCTCAATCACACATATAAACTACATATATGCCAGTTTGTAAAACAGTTTCATAAACATTTTTGACAAACTATTGCTGTGATCACTAGAAAATCCACATATTCATTTCTTTTTAGGAAAATGAGCACAAAAATGTTTGGTTTGCAATAAAACCAATGACAATGACTTAATTAAAATACTGACAACACAGCGATTTCATGTAACATGTAACAGCTAGTTAAACTAAGTTTGTGTTTTTTGTGATTTATGCCCTATGTAAACGTGGCCTATTAGAACAAATTAGAACCCGAAAGTCAGGAAAGCAGACAGTACATAAATATAGTAATTTTTTTGTAATTTTGGAAATGCAGAAAGTTTTCTGTTAGGATTAGAGTGTGGGTTATGGTTAGGTTATATTGGTTATAATTAGCTATGTATGTGTGTGTGTGTGTGTGTGTATGTGTGTGTGTGTGTGTGTGTATGTGTGTGTGTATGTTTGAGCATAAGACATGTCTAAAACAATGTGTGTGCATGCATTTTTGTACACCAACCCAGAAAGCAAAACAATACTCTGTCTCTGTGCCATTCCAACAGAGAGCCAACAAATACACTAATAAATGTGACAGACAAGCAGATGTGTGCTGGAATGCACATAGGAATGTATGTGTGTGTCTGTGTCTGTTTCTAATTCTAAGGAAACTGTGAGCTGGAGAATATGTTGTGTGCAAGACCTCGCAAAACAAAACTGGTTGTCAAGTTTAATATGTATGTTTAAATACGTATTTCCTGTGTGTATAAGTGAGCATTATAAATACTCACAAACATACCAAATTAATTAGTACAATAATATCATATTCTTCTATGACCAGGAATTAAGTAATGTATAAGTATTAATAAGATCTCTACTTTAGTTGTTTGTTTACATAAAAGCGCTTTAAATAGTATTATGGCATCTTACTACAGATCTTACTAAAAGCCCACATTTACAAATAATTAAAATTGTAAAATTGTACCACTTTTCTCAACTCTCTTCAACACTTTTCAATTTGAAGTTTTATTTATGTTGTATCAAAGTGTGCAACGTATTACATCTCAAACTCTAAAACGTATGAGTAAAAGTATTATTAATAGTAATTTTATTAGTTATAATGATACTTAGCAATTATTATAAAAAATAACTGTATTTGGAGAATAAGGCATTATAAAAGTAGATACATGTGCAAGTTTTTCTTTAAATGATGTAGACTCATAATATTAAATATCAATATATTAAAATATTACTTCCTGTAGTCGCATATTCAATATGTAGTACGGAAGAAATGCTGGCACATCACAGACAGTGTGATGTGGTATTTCTTTTTTTTGTAGCTTAGAATACTGAGAAAAACACAGCAGATGTAGGATTTGGAATAAACTCTTGAAAATACCTTGAACCTTTGAGAATTATGCTTGTTTCTTTAATAGTTCTTGTAATTACCCTCAAGAACAGTAGTAGCACACTAAATGAATGGTCTCTTGTTGTTTTGTGAGTCATTAACAGGCGCTACCTTAGCAAACCCTGCTAATAGTACGTGTAAATACTAAGGCAGATTTTGTTTTGCATGTAAATTAAGCAATTTTAATGTTTCCTTATTTAGAATGTTGGTGATTTTTGTCAGTAAAAGACAAACGAGATAATAACGAGATTATCATCAGTGTCACAGAAAAACTAAAGTTCTTCCAGTCCTTTCACACCCCGACCTGTCCAACCAGTACAACCAGTTCAAAAGACCTTTCCCAACACATTCTGGCTGGAAGTCAAATCGAGCATGTGTGTGTGTGTAGAGACAAATTAAGTGGGTGTGTATTATTATAGTTAGATGCTGACTAACTTTAGAACTTGCATGGATCAAAATAACATTCAATGAAGGAGCTATAATCAAACAATTACTAATGAATCACACAATCAAAGGCTCCTGTTTGTCTGACTGTCTCTCTTTCTCATCGTCCACTGTCTTCAAAAGCATGAGTGAATGAATTATTAATATGTTGGATTTTACCCTATATACAGTAGATAGACATGGCCTTTAATTCTCATTGGATGACTATGTTCAAAGCCGTTGTACAAGTTCTGTTATGCCCATAATGAAATCTCATTGAGCCATCACATGGATGTATTACTTGTCGCATTACACCAGACCTAGTGTAACTTGCTTACCATGGTTAAGCAAGAGGCTATGACATTGTGTATGTCATATAAACCATATTAATAGGGACACAAAATATGTGTCAAAATGTGTAAGCACTCACAGAAAACAATATGTTTCGTTGTGCTTGTCATCTTGTGTATGACTAAAGATTCTCCAGTTTTGTTGCTGTTGAGTATCCAACAAAGCACAAGCTGTAAAGTCTCTTTTTTGGAAATGGGGCGGGGCAGCCAAAAAAGGGCTATTAGGTCATGGGATTTAATCATTTAAGGCCTTTTCACATTGAATGCGACGTTCCACCAATGAAAGTAATGCATGGTGCAGTTGGCAAGTATCAATGTAATAAAAATGTACAGTGATTTACAGTCACTAAAGCAGGTCATTATCACATAATAAACACAGACAGGGTGATCAGAGCTTATGGGGTATTACAGTATATCACCCTGAATAGGTTTATTTAGTGATAATGATACAAGATAATGATAAAAGTATGTGATACAATAAATAATTTACCATGAAACTAGTCCAGTTAGGTAGGAAATCAGTCTCTATAGTTTATGATTGACAACGACACAAACACTTCTGTTGGCCAGCGATGTCACCTGACTCACAGGAAAATGGGAAATGAAGAACAATAGAAGGCAAGCTGTCAATGTAAATCAGGAGTGCAGAGAAAGACCTGTTTTTTGTGTGTTTGTGAGTGTACTGTGCTCAAAATAACACCAGCCAGCAAAACAGGAAGTGCAAAACAAATGACATCTGCTTGTACTGGGTCAGCCAAACTGTGAGATGATGATAAACTGCGTAATATAGCTCCATAGCTATTCTGAAATGGAAGAGAGTGATGATGCTTTTTTAGTTTTAATTGTTTCAAAGAGTACTTTTGTTTAATGTGCGCTTTGTACAGTGCAAAGAAATGTGCTACATACTTCTTCAGGGCAGGGAATGTGGATTTATTTTGATGGAATAGTTGACATGGTTTGTAAAAGTGAAAGTGGTAATTGTCTGTGTGTATGTATCTTGTGTGTATACACAGTACACAATGGTTACGTGAGGGTTACTTTTAACAGTTTGTTAGTGTAAATCTAAAACTTGAGTTTGTGTGTGTATGTGCACTCCAAAAAGACTGAAAACAAGTTCTGACCACTGTGGAGTCTGTCATCAGTTTCTAGTAGTGTGTTGAGTGACTGGAGTTTTTTTGTACACACATGCACCCATAAGAGAGGGCTTCTACAGATATCTACAAACCTTTTGGGATGTGTGTTCACACTATCTGTGGAGATTAAACTTTGAGTGTTCCCTCTTCACTACAAAGTGTTTTGATGACATACTGCCAAAATGACATTAAACAAGCCATTAGATATATTTATCACCTGATTTAAAGGAAATATTTTTAGTTAAATACAATTTAAGGCAGGAATACTGAAATTCTCTAGGAGAAACTTGCATAAAACAACCTGATAGTAACAACAAGAGTTGAATGATTATATTATATAATATTATATAGTCTTTATTTGTGCAGCTTTTGGTGTCGCAGAAATTTCGCCCTTTACAATCAATACAATACAATTAATACAATTACAACCAATCAATATTTTTCGGAGGCTGTAAAGTTATGTAAATCATTCTTTTCAGATGGGACCATCTTTGTAAAAACGTTTGGTTATGTATAAATGGTGCAATACCTGAGGGACTGGATGTTATTAAGTTCAATCACTCAAAGAGAATGTATTTTAGCTCTTGACCTCTGAAAAGGTTTTATTATTATTAAAGATTTCAAAAGGCGGGAAAGAAGATGGAAGTAAAAAAAAATTAGAAATTTCAATAACATTAATGTGACAAAACTTACAATCAGCTAAGATAAAGCTAATCAGTTGCCAGTCACAAATTAATAACTTGTTAGATACTATTTTTAAATGCTGCTTTCATGTGAGTCTAAGTGTAAGCATTCATGTAAGTGTATTATTTTAAATTTTTCATGTTTTTGGAGACTATTATTTCTTGTGGTTATCAGCAGCAGCCATGAGCTTATGTTGTATTTAACCCAAAATATATCATTAATACATTTCTACCTGATAAAAGAACATTCCTGTGTCTACACTAATCTCACAGCAGTGACCTCTGTTAGGCCATCTCTACCTCCACAGATTCTGGAGAAAGCTTTTCTCTCAGCGTGTTGTGTGTGTGTTTGGAGGTTCAGACAGAGCTGGGGGGTATAGGAGTGAGGAGCTGATTTGAAAACCTGACACTCCTGAGAAAGTAACTCAAGAGGCCCTGTTTAGCCAGAGCAGTAACCTTCGAAAGCTCCTGTCCGAGAGGCCAAATGCATACCTCACGTAAAATAAAGGTATTGTGTTTTCTGCTGCTGTGTTTTTGTTCCCAGATATTCTGCATACAAATGTTTCTCCTAGTTTCTAGATGTACTAAACTTGGTTAAAGCTTTAAATGTTAGTTTTACTTCCCCTGATGGTTGTTTATGCATAGAAAAATATGAGTAAGGATATGAGTGAGGATTGGCGGAACTTTGTGGGATATTTGTTGTGTTTAACTATTCAGTTGGTTACAGAATTAACATGCAGTATTGGATTTGTACACATAGAGATATATAGTACACACATACATACACATACATACGTAACAGGATACTATCAGTGAAGAAACTTTGTCAGGGCTATGCTTCTGTTTATTGTATCATAGTAATATTCACTTAAATATTTATTATTATAGAAATTGGACATGTGAGGTTGAAAATGTATCCTCTCACATAACATCAATTCTTTTTCATGCACAATAAATTACCTTCCGAGATCATACCTTTAGACCAGACCTTTTAATTTAGACCAGACACACAGCACGCAAATGCAGATGACAGTGTTTGGCCAGCATAACGCAATGCCTGCTCCCAGTGTGCATGTGTATTCTTGCTGAGGTGGTATCAGTCTGTCCTCTACATTTAAGGAGGTGACAGAGTCTAAATATTCACGCTAATAAATCAGATGTGTTTTTACTCAGGTAGCTAGCTACGATGATGTTAACAATTTAACTACCCTCAACTAACTTGTGTAGCAAAATTCTCTTTAAATTGTTGCTCCGCTATGATAGTAGCCTAAAGTCAAAAGTAGAAGGTGGTTTATACTAAAGTTATTTTGAATTGCAATGACCAATTTGAGTTTGTGTTGCTTTTTGATTTACATTTTTAAGCATGATTTAATTCCTGTGTTCGATAATTTAATTAAATCAGTAACTACTGAACTACCAACGCAGCACAGAGATACTCAATCAGAGTAACCATAGAAAGGCTTACTGGAAAATACAGAAAAGGTGAAAAAGAGACACAGAGGATGAGAGATTATGATGGTAACATGATGGTCACTTTGGCTGAATGTAACACAGCTCAACAGAGTTTGTATGTACACACAGTACTTAAGCACACACGTGTACACGTGTAGTTATACATACTTTACGTGTTTAAGGTGAGGGGTCATACCTTAAATACTGGTATGTTCGTAAACCTGTTTTTTAGTGAAGTGCCCTAAAGGTGTTAGGGGAGATAAATAATAAATGTCATATTAGGGAAGATAGTTTATAGAATGTGTAAGAGTTGGCACAGAGTTTGTTATTACTATGGGAGAAGCTGTCAAAGTATCTGCAGGCTTGAGTGTTTGTGCAGGTAGTTTGTGTGCGTATGTGTTGAGGTTTCTTTAGCTATACTGATCTATTAGAAATAAAATTCACAAATAAACTAAGCAATTTATTCTAAAAAGGCAAAAAGTTTGTTGCTATTAGAATTTGCTTTATACATATATATATGAACAGTAGAAGTCTACAACAATTTTCCATTTAGCCAAATAAACAAGTTCATGTGTATGCGTTTGGAACACAAACTGATCTATAATGCATTATGAGTATAATATTCCCGCACTGTACTGACCTAAGTTTCCAAAACTGCTCATGTTCTCTGTCCGATGGTTCTGAAAAGCACCACTGAAACATTCAATAGCAACATGAGCCTCAAAACACCTCAATCAAAATATCTGCCTTTCTCCTGTTGCACTGAGCCATCACAGCAACTTTTAACAATCAACAATTAACTAAGCAATATGAGCCATTAATATTTACTGGATGCAAGTCCTATCAGATTTTTGTGGTGCAGAAGATAGTTCCCAGTATTTTTCAATGCCACCATCTTGAGTAAGATTTTTCAGTTGCAGAGCATTCTGTGAATCTTTATGCAATTTGACCAAAACAAGATGATGCTACTGTCTGACATTTGGAGCAGCATTGATGTTGGAAGCATCTATAGTTTAACGTCTTAAAATGCTGTCAATGTATTCAGCTAGGTTTTGAGAACAGAGCTACACAACTAGTTTTTGATACCACTCAGAGAAACCAAAATTAAATTGAAATTATTTAAACAAGTATAAAGTGTAGGGTTACTATAACTTGGTAAACATGTCATGACACTCTAAGAACCATCTGCACCAAAAGTAATGATGTAAGTGCTCCACACCCCCCTCAAACATGTCTCAGAACCAAAAACCCCTATCTGTCTCTAGACAGGGTTGTAAATGAGAAACGCATGGAATGCGGAATGTGCATTGTTAAAAATGCAGTTTATTTGCTTTTTTAGAAATGTTTGAGTTGGGCAGTTCAACTGTGTTGACTGCATCTTTCACTTTGTATGTTTTTTTTGTCTGCGCGTGTAATGACTATCCACACAGCAAGTGCTTTAAATAAGTGTCAGAGGCCCCAGAGGCCAACACAGAGAACAGGGGGAGGTTTAATAAACAACAGAGACCTTAGCCATTTTAATTAGCTGCACACACCGTTTCCCCTGTGTGCGCTGGTGATAGGCCTGGATGTTTGGTTTCCTGTTTGACAGAGGAAACACTGGTGATTACAGCTCCAGTTATGGCTGCCTCAAAAACAATCTGCTGTTTTATATAAATAGCCAGAGGATGAAGTTGTTTCTCTTAAGCAACATTTGTCTCTCTTTTTCGGAACTATGATTAGTCAAAAGTGTTGTTCCCATGTGGCTGAATTTGGTCAGCAACAACATCCTCTTTCAAAAATATTACCTCTGTTTTGTGCGTCTGGCTCTTACATTTTTTAACATCATGTTGGTTTGGGGCCACGAGCTCTCAAGGCCATCCCATAAATGTGTGAGTTAGTGCCGTTGCTACAGAGACCTTTCTGTGTACATGGAAGCTGTGCTAAAGTGCAACAATGAAAATGAGCGAAGAGAGAGAGGCATGTTGGTTAGTGTGGAGGTACAAAAGAAGAGTGACAGAAACAGAGACTCTTCCTGTTTGCACACTTAGTCTTCGTTTCCTGTTTGTGGCTTTGTGTATGCAGCTATTTTTGTTATTGACAGTTTCTATTGAGGTACAGGACAACTGACCGTATTTCAATGGTGAAACATTCACAAACCCACTAGTACAGCTTCTATAAAAATTTAGTTCCACTCTGCACTCCGAAAAAAACATCTTAAACCAGCCTTACATGGCCCCCTAGCCTGACCAAGCCATTTAGACTGGTTTGTTTTAAAAGGGTTTTTGGCACCAGCTGGTCAACTAGCTTTACATCCTCTTGCTAGGCCTAAAGGGATAGTTCATGCAAAACTACAAATTCTGTCATTAATTACTCACCCTCATGTTGTTCCTTTTCGAGGCACAAATTAAGATTTTTTTATGAAATCTGAGAGCTTTTTGACCCCCCCATAGACAACAATGCAAAAAATGGTTATAAAGACATCATTAAAACAGTGTGACTACAGTGGTACAGAATACTTTTTATGCGCAAGAACAAAAATAACAACTATATTTAACTATTTCCTCACTTCTGTGTTAGTCTCTAGTGGGCATTTATTAAAGCACCAGGACACATGTGTGTGGTTCTGATTGATGAGCTGTTATTCTGACATAGAACCCAGAAATAAAAAAATGCAAAGTAATCCTCTATGTCATCATCTGCAGACATATTTACAAGAATTGTTTAATTTACAGTGTGCATCTTCCTCTGCTGGTATATACGGTGCAGTGAATCCGGGTTTACTTTAGAACATAGTGTCCTCCATCAGAACCATGCACCATGGTACTCTCATGAACATTCGATGGGCTTTCCAGCTAAACAAATTAAGACAAATTGCTGTGCTATTTTTGTTCATTTGATGTGGCCATTTAGAAAACAAGGTCTCCAACATGTCACAAAACCTCACGTGTGAACAGTTCAATAAGTGCTGGCCTTTAAAAAGAGCCACTTAATGGCTAACCAAACCTAGTGTCTGATTAGCCCTGAGGGCTTAGAACCAAAATCTTTAAATGGAAAACCTAGTTGGGTCTGAAGCTAATAAATGTTTTTTTCTGCTCAACACATACTGTAAGCCTCCAAATCTCTTACAACATGTAGTGTGGGGTCAGAAAGTCTAAAACCACTAGTGAAATTGTTTTATGGCTTTTTTTTACACCAGATTATCAGAATAACAATTGAGTAAACAGCTCAATTTAACAAATCTGAAACATTTTAATTTTAATTAAACAGTGAGATAAGTCATATTTAAATAGGCCTCAATCTTTCTATTTTACTGTTGCTAAATCAACCTTGTGCAAGACAGGATCTTCAATTTTAGACACATTCGACCACATTCACATACACCCTTTCTCTCGCTCACTTCAGATCTGCCCTAACTTTCTTAATCTTACCATCTATCACTGCTGTCCTAATATTTCCCCATTCTACGGACTTAGAGAATCCTGCCGTGACATAATTTATGCCTGTACAGTTTATTTTTTCTCTCTGTCTTGCACCCACATGCTCTGTTAAAAACCTAGTGAGCTGTTTTGCTGTCTACCATCGAAGGCAGCTGTTTTTAAGGCAAGACGGAACCTCACAAGTGACTCATTTGGAAGGCTCATATCAGGCACTCTGCATGCCACACAAATGCTGCTCCTGTTAAATTAAACGAATGTAACATCTTGCTAAAATAACGCAATACACTTATAAGCATAAAAATAAACTGCACACACAAATTAAATAAAATAGACTTTTTTTTACAAAGCTCATTGCATGGCAATCTGGGATTGCCTTAACTGTGAAGCCAGCATGGGATGTTGCCTTAGAAGCTAGCCAAAACGAGATATCTAATGAGACAGTATATTTATTCTGCCAGACTTTTGGAGTAGCCTTGTGTTGACATGCACCTATGATCCAAGCGAATTCCAGAATATTCTGGGAATGTTTTTGGTTACCAAAAAATTTACAAAGAACATTGCTAGAAATATAACCATATGCTAATGTTAGGGGAAAGTTCTATGTTTGCTGGGATGCCATAAAACAGCCGCCTGTTTTAAATTTTAGTTTGGTCAATTGAAAAGATTCATTAATGTTATCGGGAGAAACAGCTGAAAAGCAGGAAACACAAGTCTCCATTTGCCAACTGCTGTCGTACTGCTAGTAGATATAATTGAGATATTAAAGATTTCTCGTTTGTCATTTTCTCTTCCTATGGGACTGATGCTTAGTTTAAACATTAACAGAGAGATTTATCTCCGCGTGTTTTTACTGTGTCTCTTGGTCTGGAGTGTTCCAGCAGAATCCACAGCTGTCTGGGCTTTTCAGACCCTTTGCTTCCGCAGCAGCTGCTCAGGACGTTCCTGCAGCCAGCGTGTGTCTTTGTGTACACGTGTGTGTATGTGCTGTTCTGTGTATTTATAGCTAATCACAAATACCTCAGCATTTGCAGATATACACAGCATGTGTATTCATGTCAGCAAGTACATAAGGAGTGTGTTTGTGTGTGGACAGGGCACTCAGACACTTTTTGAATGTTAAGGCTTGTTATTCTCTTTCAGAAGTGGAGCAAGTCCCACTCAATCCCAGACAACTCTTAACAACGACAGCGTGTTATTCTGGGAGGACGGCCAGTTCACAAGTAATTTAACTCAGATTAACTGCAACTCAAAACAAATGTGAAACAACACAACACTGTGTTAAGTTAAGATTAAAAGATGTCTGTTATTAGCCTGGCAAACATGTATGAAGAATTTGCAGTTGGAAGGTTTAGTCTGCTTGAACGATTTTAGGCTTCTGACATACCCAGAATGCCATGCATCACCTACAGTAAAATCATTAATTGCTGTTTTAAGTCAGTCACAGCATAGATCTCAGTTGTTTCTTTTAAGCTGAAACTTGTATATGAGATTTTTCTTCTGAAATCTTTTACAATAAATTTAACTATACACACAAAAGAGAACTGTTGACTTACAGTATGATTCAGATTCTTAACTTAGATTTTAGCCCTAGAATAATTTGATACGAAATGTATAAATTCACATTGTAATCTCTGATGTTTTATTGTAGATTTTGATGTTTAGGCAAATGTTAACACAGTCTGAGACATTGCTGAGATTGTTGGGATCTTCTCTGAAACTCCCTAGACATGTGAGAATCCTTACATACTTAAGCCAAAGTCTCCATTTGATCGTCATGTAATCTTGTTTCTGAGGGGGAATAATTGAGGTATATTTACCAACTACTAAAATCATGTGAAAGATCTCTTTACTTTTCCACAAAACACACATACGCATCTTCACAAAATCCTCAAGGTAAAATCAACTGTAAATAATTCAAATTCTTTTCAGCTTTTTCAAAAAAGCAAAGAGACTACTGACTTGGTTACATCATGTGGCCTCCTAACTAACATAGACTGAGAAGTTATAAGCAGATTGTGGAGTCATGCCAGTCAGCTGATGCCACTATGAGCACCATGAGCGCGTGTGTGTGTGAGTGAGTGTGTGCATGTAAGACTGCATTTTATCAGCAGTAAGACTGACTGACTTAACAAAAAAAATGAAAGGATTGCAGGAGTGCATTAGGAGTGCACGTCTGTGTGTGTGTACTGCGATCGAATTGTCTGCCTCAGTAATGGAGACCCTCTATTGCCCCAAACATATTCTGTGCATGTGTGTGTGAAACACTTCTAGTTACGCAAGCTTGGTTGCACGCAAAATGTGTCAAAATGCATTTCAACGTTGTCCAAACTGTCTTCTACATCAGCAAAAACTGTTGTAGTGGAGCAACAAGTTTGATGACAATCTTCGAACATTGTTAAGTTAGTTAAACTGTTGCCATAGCTAAGCACCAAAATAATAATACATAATAAATAATAATACAAAAAGCTTAGTCAACATTAAAATCTATATTTATTTACTTTCCTAATACACTGATTATTTCAAAGAAATAAACATTGTCTTCATAATCTTCATCACATTTCTTGCTCACCTCTGAAACAAATATCCTTTTTGGCTGAGGTTTTCCTATCATATAGAGATCACGTTCACATTACCAAAATCAACTGTGTCGCAAACACCACCACATCATTGCAGAAACATATAACGGACTGCATGCTCGCAATGCTTCAGGTAAGCTTTAGCATCTGTGTATCTGCGGACAGTACGTCTCTGGCTTATGTACGTTTGTATACATATAACTGTGCTATTGTTTTGCTAAAAATCATTTTTAAATGAGAGAGAGACATAGAGAGAGAGGAGAGGGAGAGAGGCACACTGGAGGTTACGTCTACCCACAATTTACAGCATACTCAAAATGGCGCCACTCAACAGTGTAATTCAGTGTTTGAACTCCACCAACTCAAAAATTCACATAATGACACCTCTCTGAGCATATTTCCCCTTCTCCCCATAGCTCTCCTTCCTTTCCTCTGCTATCCATCTTCTGTCTCGTGGATTATTTTTATGTAACAACCGTTCTGAGAAAGTATTCGCCAGGAACACATCTCATACATATGCAGCCTCACGAACTTCTATCTGAGCCTCCAACAAGGACGAAGAACATTAACATTCCCCATAAACTCAAACACACATACACACACACACATTGGCTCACACTAGTGCACTGAGCTCCTTTTGTCCTGTACGCTCTAACAAATGAGCACCTTTGTGTTCAAACACTTCCTTGTCTCCAACCATTCAGGGGGTCAAACACAGTGTTCTGATTGCAGATTTAGGCTGAACTTGCTTCTAAAAACAGCAGGCCCGTGTGGGCTGCTCTGGGAAAACAGAATTAGTTCATTCCCAGTGACTTCATAACATTGGGTCAAGCCAACATGGGTATCGTATGTACTAGAAGTGTAACGGTTCTTGGTAAGGAAAACCGAACCACACAGTTCTCCTCCCACTGTTTGGCATGCATATGCAGCATGCTTAATATGACAACGCATCTATCTATGGTTTGCTGAAGAACAGTGCATAAAACTGTTTCAGTAATGTATGGTTCTGAATGTGCTCTGCTGTCTGTCCAATCAACCGTTAGTATGTAAAGCTGCTGACATCACAGTTCCTCACATATTGGTAAACTGCAGACAGTACAGCATGACAAGTGAAGGAGACAAGCCGCTAAAAGACCCACCGTCTGCTTTATATAAATCATCTGTCTGGAAACATTTTGGGTTTCTTATACACTACAGCAGCAATGTTAAAAAAAACATTGACACTCACTCTGCGTAAAATATGTTCAACGCGAGTACCGTATGGTGAAGGCAATACATCTAGTATGACCGGTCATTTACGCCGTCATCACCCGGGTGTTGATAGCGCTCGACCGCAGGTAAAACTGAAACAGCACACATCTGCTGTGTTTAAACAGGCTCTCAGTGCTAATTCTGACAGACACTGAGCAATAACGAAATCACTTGGGGTTTATATTGCCAAAGACATGCAGTCCTACTCCGATGTTGACAATGTGGGATTTCAGCATATGATTAAGATGCTCGATCCGCGTTACAAAATCCCTTCGCATACTTACTTCAGTAGCAAGGTTATTTCTGAACTGTATGGTGAAACATGGAGCAAAATTGAGAATGGATTGGTAAAAGCATAATATGTGGATCTGACGGTACATTACATTTTGGAAAGGAATGGAAAGCTCTGTGTTACAGACATGGCCCCTTTTTACAGCCACACAAGTAGTAATTTAACTGATGCACTGATGAGTGCATTGACAGGCTGGAAATGGAAACCTGACATCACCATTCCAGTCACCACAGATAATGCACCGAAAATGGTGAATGTCGTAAAAGAAGCAGCTGGACTAGGATCCACAAATTGGATGTTTTGTACACATTCTTAAACTTGCCGCCAAGAAGACAGTAGTACTTTAACAGATAAGATAAAAAATGTCAGAAAAGTTGTAACATTTTTCCACAAAAGCACAACAGCAGCTTCTGCCCTGAAAGTCAAGCAGGAGATGCTAAATATGTCTGTTCACAAACTAATACATGACTCCCCAACTGGATGGAATACCATTTATGACATGATATCTGGAGCAGCAGCCTGCCATCTACTCTGCCCTGATGAACAAAACTGTTAAGAAAAATGCCAAAGATATTGCAATGTTGTGACAGTGAACTAAAACTGGCAAAGGAAATGATTCATCTCCTTTAAACCCTCAAGACAATCACCACCCACTTTAGCACTGAAACAACTCCCTCTCTGTCAATGGCCCTCCCTCTAAAGACAATAAAACTAAAATCCATGCGGTCTGTAGATGATGACAGTCAAACCATGAAAGATGCCAAGGCAACCATCACTCAGATCCTGCACAGATCCTAACCTTCAGCGGTATATCAACAGAGCATCATTCCTTGATGCAAGGTTTAACTCTCTGCCTTACCTGAATGCAGCCTTGCACTTTGTTTGTGGTGGTGTCATCAGCAGATATTTTTATGGTTTAATAGAATATTGTGTTTTAAAAATACATAAACTTGAAAAAGTACGTTTAACAAAGTTTTTATTACGAAATAATTATTAAACCATTTTAACTGTGTGTAAAATATATTCAATTAACTAAAATTATTTCAGTATTTTTGCAAAGTCAGCGTGTTGCAGAGAGAAGCTAGGCCATGCAGTATCAGAAACCCCCAGAATCTCATCTCAAAAAGAAGTCTGCAATGTCAGTGCCTGACAAGACAAAATCTTTACCCAAAATTATAGAGGAGGAAGTAGAAAATTTCACTAAGACAAATGCAGATCCACTTGCATGGTGTAACTTGCATGAGAGCAAGTATCCATATGTTGTTAAATTTTGCAAAACAATACCTGCATGTCCCTGCAACATCAATGTTCTCTACTGCAGGAGACAAGATAACATCCAAAAGATCTTGACTTATGACTCTATGAATATATGAGTCTAAAATATACGTTAGTTAAACTGTCACCATAGTTAATAACGAAAATAATAATACATAATAAATAATAATACAAATAGCTTAGTCAAAATTAAAATCTGTATTTATTTACTTTCCTAATACACTGATTATTTCAAAGAAAAAAACATTGTCTAATCTTCATCACATTTCTTGCTGTTTGTCTGAAACAAATATTCTTTTTGGCTGAGGTCTTCCTACTGAGTGACCCAGTGTTCTGAGCTTCCAAATATTTTATATTAACTTGAAATGTATTGTATGTTAGTACATGCATTATAATAATGCACATACAAGTTAAAATGTTGATTTTTGTTTATTTTAGACCCCTAAAACTGTGACAAACTGAACCATGAGTAATTTCAACAGTTACACCCCTAGTACTTATCAATTAATGGGGCTTGCATGACTGCTAATTATTAATAATAACACTTACAATTACAAAGTCAATTATTTGTCAATGTTTACCTCAAATAGTGGTAGAACTAATCACTTAGTCCACCACTAGTCACTACAACCTCTTCTAACCAAAAAACTCAATTGTGCTCCTGCTAAGTACTTGATAGGACAAGTCCAATTTAAGTCACGTTTTACGACTAGACCAAAAAGGGCAAAAAAGGTTTGTCTTAATTAAGCAGAATTTAACAGGATCAATTGTGAAATAACCTTCACATCTTCAGATATGGTAGAACATTGACACTTGTGACACTTCCACAGTTACCTCACACACACGAACTGAAAATCACCCTAAAAATCAAAGATGTTTCGGAAGGCAGTGGCGTCACATCCTGGTTGAATCAGAAAGCTTAGATTTATGAAAGACAGATCTGTCTTCATTACTGCTTCGTGACGCTTAGGTTTCAGTACCATGACCAAGGGATGGCTTTTAACACAGCTCTCATCTGACCACAGGTTGTGTGAGTAATATTTGTACATGTTAAGAGTTAACTCATGCCCTGAAGCTGTTAGTGTATATTTTACTTCATCTAAGTAAAGACAGTCAGAGCGGTGAAGGAGGCTGGTGTCAGCTGACCCTGCTTTCAGCCAGTAACAGGAAATGTGATCTTTACTGCAGCACCCTGAAAAACAATCTTGCTATTGTCAGCTTGACTCTCCTGTCTTTCTCGCTCCAACACAAAACAAAACTCACAATGACCATTCCTGACGGCTAACAAATAATCCAGAGTCCCTTTATGCTGCCCCACAGGTACACCAATTCCAAGAAACATGAAATCCTAGCAGTACATTGTCAAAAAAGTTCAAACATGCAGTTGCCTTAGGGAATGTAGGGCACCTTAAGCTATTTGTACTTGACATGACCCATAAAACTGACTTTGATTGATGTAGCCTCATGTAATTAGGTTGAATGTGTCATAATTATATTTTTTAAATAAAACTATTTTTTTAAATGTATGCATTGACATAGATTGACAACCCCTACAATGTTATAGATACAGACGCAGACTTTAAGCTACTGGTACCGAAAACTCAATACACATAGATAACACTTGCCACTGATTTAGTGATTTATGGGTCTAAATTATGTTACATGATTATTAAATGAGTACAGATCACTTCTACGCCAATAAGACATAATTAAGAGTAAGAGGGTGTTGTACATACATGTCAAAACCACTGACTGCTTCCTAACTCAAAACAGAAGCTCATTCTGGGCTAGTTTAGATAAACTGTGGTTTAGTTACTGAAGCAATATGATTTAGTCATACTGCCCAATATCAGCTGTATTATAAACTATGATGAAACCGAGACCCTCGGCCATTATAAGAGCATCAGATGTCATAGGGGCTACATAAATCATATCGTGAGAAAGACAAAAGCTCGGCACTTCTGTAACACAATGATCAGCAGGCTTTACAAGCGGTCCATGGGGCCCGGTTACAGCTGGACAAAGAGCAGCAGCGGTGTCGAATCCCTCTCACGGGCACGGGGGAAACTTTATATGCAGGCTGCTTGCGATGACTTCATCGTGTTGTTTTCACCACGAGTGTTCGGCCCACTGTGGTGTGCGCAAACTGATCCGTGACACTCCAGGACTTTAAACAGTACCAAATGCCAAGCCAATACATCTCAAGACAATACAGTGCATGTTTATCATCCACACAGCTATTAATGGATGTAAACACGGACATTTTTGTAAACAGGGAAATTTAAAAACCAACAGCTAAGGACAAAACCAGAAAAATGCCAAATATGTTCAGTTTGGAATTGCTTGTGGTCACATAATCACATAATCTGTAACAAAGCTGTAACAATTTATAGTTCTGTAAAATGAATTCCAAATCTGCTGTGGAGCAATGGACAGACACCCTTCAAATTGACATTGGTGCACAGTAGGTGCCTCATGTAGAGTCAGCCTGTTATAACACAATACAAAGTCAAAGAGTGTCTAGTCATTCAATCTCCATGTACTAGAGAGTGCAGATATATAGTTACACACCTAGCAGACAGTAGTAACAGACTCCAAAAGGGTCTGTTACAACTGATGCAATCAAAAGATATGCATAGCCGTATCCATTCTTCACTGACAACAAGTCCAACACATCTGAAAAGTCCTGCCAATGCCACTGATTTCTTTCTGTTTAGTCCTATTTCAATAGACTCAAAATTCCTATTTAGATTTCTTGATGATACATATATATATCATATCTATTTTAATATGTTCTTTCTGAAAAAACTTTAAGGGAAAATCTTTATTGCTATGTAACAATACACCAGTAGTGACTGCCAGGACACCTGTATGAACTTAGTTATCAGAAATGTCTAGCATCACTTGTTTACATATTCCGCTTGGTTTAATATTTAATGCAATGATATTAGTACATTTACGAGTGTGTCTGAATACTTTCCGTGGTCATTGTAAGTTTAAAATAGCCTGCATTACCTACAGTATAAGGAAATGGTTTGGTTAGACTGGCCTATTTATGTGCTGTATGGTGTGAAGTCGGACAAGTGGATGTTACAATGTTCTCAAGGGGGTTTATAAGGTATCAACAAAGAAATAAAGTACAACATACCTGTCACTCCCCAACAGTGACTGTCCCTGCGATCTGACTCTGTGATCAGCCCTGATGCACAACTTCCATCTGTGGAATGAGAAGAATATTTCTGAGATCAATCATTTCCTGTCTTTTACACCCTTACAAAAATAACCATGGTAACCATAGTTTATGCAAAAAAGAACAGTCGTTACTACAATAAAACTTTGGTATCTGTGTATCAAAACACTGTCATCAAAAAAGAAAAGATTAAACAAAAAAATAAATAAAAATGCTAAACTTGTACATTGAAAGACATCCTTTGTTTTTTCATTTTGGCAAATTACAGTAGTAGTTTAACTATGGTATTCAGGCAGAGACTATGGTTATCATGGTAAAATTTTACCGCGCACACTTTGTATTGAAAGCTCGCAAGAGGTCCACAATGCCTACTGTTGTGAACGCTTAGCCACAGTAGACAGCAGTTCTGGGCATTATAGGTGCGTTTAAACGCCCAAAGTGTCTCAGGCAGCTCAGGTTTAAAGTTGCACACAAACGGAAACTCCATTTAGTTATAGGATGCGATTCACGTTGGTTCCTGCAAATGTAGTGAACTACAAAGTTTCTCAATAACTATTTTTAACAGACAGACCATTATTTAACCTCCAAAGATTTTCTCTTTGTATTTTGTTTATTTGTTTGTTTTCTTTAATAAAGAAAGAATAAAGTTTGTTTGCTTTTATTAATAACATCTACTTCACGTGATAAAACAAAAATAGATTGACAGTGGACTCAAAATAAGCGACATTAAAATTATGCAAAGCATGGGCGCACATATAGTCTACTCAGACGGGAAACCTCAACCAAATAGCACTTCCTTATAAAGACTAATACAAACAGAACACACAGATTATTAAAACTATTGCTTTAAACAAACGTCTGTACCTTCTGTGAAAGACGCGTGCAACAGGTTGATATGTCCTTGCTTGTAACTTCCTTTCTGTTTTGCAGAAGTCTTTACGTCTTATATGTTTTAATGTCCAAATACTTCCTCTGTAAAATCTTGTCTTAATCCTTAGCTAATAGTAAGACATCCATTATAAAGCGCACCAGCGGTGTTCAGCAATGGTGCAAGAGAAAGTGAGTTATTACAAGTATCTCAATAAGCCCCGCCCCCGAGGCGGACGAAAATAGAATTGTGGGCGGGCTTCACCAAAAATAGTGTGTGACGACACTCGACTGCCTTCCTGCATTGTTTTCTTCTTTGTTATTTGATTGGCCGAGGGTGCAGCCAATCTTGCAGTGCACATCCACACTGCACTCTAGTGTACTAGTGTACTTTCTCTTAACTCTCCATTTTGACCACCGCCATAACTGCAGTAACAGGCCATTTATTGGCCTAATTGACGGCCCTACACATTGTTGTAGTAAAATAAAATAAAAGTTTATGATATCCTGAATTTCTTTATAATGGCAAAAAGCTTTTTTAAACTACTTTTAAAGTTGCAAAGTTGTATTAGTTGTATATGTGTTACAGTGTAATGTGTTTTGTCTGCGCGGTTTTCTTTTACACTTTACGCTGTTGTATGCATGTGGTTCTGTAACTACAATCATGTCTGTCTATGCCTTTTGTCATGGTTTGAGTATATGTGCACTGTTAGAATGTCTCAACAAATGACTTGTATGTCCAGCCATACTTGGCCAATAAAGCTCTGTTCTATGCAATATAATTTTAGAGCTTCTAAAAACATCTTTGCAGTTGCTGTTATATTTACCTACTGGTGTCAAGATATTTTTTCTAAATGTACAAAGTCAGTTCCCCTCAAGCAAGCAGAGTAACCACATGCGCAGTTCTTAATTTCTAAAAGTATCTGTTATTCGCTATTATTGTTTGTACTCAATGCAGGTTATAGTACTACTGATGTTGAGCTTTTAGAAACGAATGAATGAACTTATCTTACGTGTAATTTACATTAAATATTCATATATTAATATATATAAGTTTTTAGTAAAATGCAACTGTGCACAAATGCGCACACACACACACACACACACACACATACATATATGCATTTTCTATATGCATCTTATATGTGATGCATTTCTCAGTAAAACAGAACGGGTCAGTGTTCACGCGCCACACGCTCTGAAACCACTACCTGACCTGTTTCTCAGAAACAAGGACACACAGTGACGGTCTCAAGTGGGTTTTTTATTTCCTTTGTGAGGCCCGCATGTTCAGTTTCGTCATCAGCTTACATTGGTTGTGTCTCACATACTGATCTGTCTATGTAGACATATCTACCTAGCATTTTAGGGCATTACAGGCATGTGGAATGTGGGAGTTGTTTGTGATGCCCAACAATGTAGGCAGCCTGTCTAAATAGGCAGTTTACTAGCTTCTGAGACACAGCCATTATAAGTACTATCCTTTAAACAAACATTTAAGAAACGTGCAGTAAAGTCACTGAGCAACAGTTTCTATAAAGTAGGAACAAACACAGAATGTAAACACATTCATAGCTTTATTGATTGAGGAAACAGAGACCCCCGCACACACGCACACACACACACTGTGCACATGTATAATGAAACTTAAGCAGTGTTATGCTGCACCTAATGCTCATCCAACCGGGGGATCCCAGCAGTCTTACCAGAAACCCTTGAATGTGTGTGTGTTATAATTACACAGTCCTTCAGTCTGAATCATATCCGGCACAAGATGAAAATAACAAGACCACGATCTGACACTGAAACAGCACAGCAGGGGAACAAACGATCACACACACGCATACACGTCAAAAGCAAGGTCTCCCACACTGATTGCAAAACACAATCACAGTTTTTTACTTTTAAGTTTTATTCCAAGTAAACCTAAAATAAGTTAAGGTATTTTTTGTATTCAAACAACGAAAAGGGTATAGGATTTGAGGAAAAAAATTATATCAAATTAAATTAAACTGGTTAACTCTTTTGTACCAAAAGTCAAATTTCTTATTGAAGCACATAAGATGTTTATTTCCTTATTAAGGCACACAAGATGCATTTTTACATCATGATAACACAGTGCATAACAAAGCAAAAGACAGATGTTACACGTAAAATACTATGCTGATAATATATTTTGTAGTGAATATATTTGTATTTTATTAGAAAACAGAAACCAGCAGTCTCAGGACCCCACTGAATATACGTAGTCTTACATACGTCTGGCAGACACTTTTATCCAGCACATTAATATTATGCATATAGCGCACATATTAGGTTGTCACATGCAGCAGCGCAGTGCAACGCACTTCTGCTAATATACTTTCATCTTTCCATCCGGTACATGGTTTAATCAGATATATTTCTCCATTATGACAAACATCAGGAGGTTTCTTTCTTTAAATACCAGTAAGTATAACAGACAGTGTGTATGCTTTGTTTAATAAGCACAGGAAGTGGTCAGCCTCATAGTCAAAAATTTCTGTGACACAAAAATACATTTAGGTACATTAGGCCATGTTTAAGAGGAACATGGTAATTGTGGTTTGCTTTGTGCAAAATTTTCACTACTGCTGAATCTAGAAAATGTGTTTCAAAGTAACTTAAAGAAACAGTGCACCCTAGGCTGAAAATGCATAATTTTCAGCCTATTTTAATAAGTTTTGTTTCATACATTAAAGGGTTCATGATGACTAGGGCTTGACAAGAACAACACTTTAGCAATTGCATAGCAACACCCTAGCAACCACCTATCAACATGCTAACAGCCCCTTGGAAAACTTAGCAGCTGCACAAAAACCATGGCATAGAAACACACTGGCAACCATCTACATAACCCCTAGCATAACATTTGTAAGTTTGCACAGGAAAGCATAACTAACAATTTATTTGGAAAATGTCTCAATTGGAAGTTAAAAAAATAAGTTAACTGTTTCATTGAGGAAGACTTGGTGAAGGTCAATGCCACATTTCTTTTCAACCTGACTGTGTAAATCGCTAACATTTGGCTATAATTATTGCATTATTAAATGCAGGATCAGAGAAAACAAGATTTGTTCTGCTTGCTTTATACAGAATTAGCTTTCTCACTTTCAGATTCTTTCTCTTGCAGACAAATGCAGTATTGGGAAACATATGTTAAGCATGCTAGCAAAACCAGTCATATGAATCAGCCAGATTTGATTACTTATCTGGCCTGAATGTACGCTTTCAATTTCAGCTGCACTACCTTCCTCCTAAATAACCTCCACACACACACAATGAAAGAAGGTCAGTGTTCTGTTTCTAATGTGGCAGGTTAGATTGGGATGTGTGGTGTTATAATAGCAGCCATTGATAAACTTTAATCGGATTCTCTGTGGCATTTGGATGGACAGTAAAAGAGACATGCACAGGCCTGGGGTCTGTTGTGTGGAAATGTCAGCATCTTTGGTTCTGTTTAACTGTCAAACTGCCTTTACGCTTTAGTGGGCGAGTATAAATCAGCCCTGCTACTAATGAAGCGAAAAGTTGCTCTTTCATAGTTAAGGAGACTTAATGGACTTCTCAGCTATATATTCAGGTATCAACATTGTCTCAGATGTTTCTTCTACAATGTTTTAGACACATATTATACGGTTTTTGGACATAATGGGGTGAGAAAACTATGAAAAAGATTTAACCTCAGACTTCTTAAGCATGTCTTCAGAGGTCTTTAGATCACCTCTTAAATTATAAAAGAGACATATTTGAAATCATTGCCATATTTCTCAGTATAAAAATGTAAAAAACAAGACATTTAACCAAATGTCTCTATTCAACGTCCAATTAAACAAGATGAGCAGCACAATGAGACAAAAGAAGAGATTATTTTAAAATACCACTTCTTTATTCCAGTTTCATGCCAAACCTTTATTGTTTATTGTATTTTACCTATTTTAACAATGCAAATGTAAGTTTTTGTCATGCAACTTAAGAGAGAGAGTGGCAGAGAGAGACAAAGAAAGAGAAAGAAATGTGGGGTCACAATGTGCCAGAAGGGTCTGTCCCCTAAGAACTGTGAAGGAATTTAAAGAATGTTAAATAAGGAGAGAGAGAGATTGGAAAGTGCTGCAACGTGGAAGAAGCTTTGCAACAAACAGAGAAAACAGATGGAGCAAAAGGAAAAGAGAGGGTGTGGAGAGAGAACAGGAGAGTTTAGGAAAATGATCAAGTTTTGCCTGTGTGTGTGTGTGTGTGTGTGTGTGATGGGAATAGGGATTAATAGGGAGGAGTATTTCAGGGTGGGACGTGTAGCGGTGTTACACTTTAGATAATGTGACTCATACTTTACCAAAGCAAGGCACAGCAAACACAACACTACAGCACATTGTATCTGACAGTTTACTTTGGCTTCCAGGCTGAGACTGGCCCCCAATCGCTAATTAAAAATCCCATGTCAGGAGTTCAAAAATGTACAAAAGCCTCTTGGGAGGTTCAGAATTCCAAGAATCTTGGCTGTGGTTCAAGTTCTTTGAATTTGGGAATTTTCAGGCACCGATCCTGCAAATGCAACCTTTCTACTTGTTTGGTTTCGGTTCAGCTGGATTAAAACCAAGACATTTTTGGTTGCAAGCTCTGCAAAATTTTGCATGGGAGAAGTTAAACAGAATCTGTTCATTCACAATGACTGCTAGAGATGATTCATATATGTCAAAGTTACTGTGAGGTGCCATGTGATGCCTGTGTTGCTGACCTGTGGTGTGCATTGTACACATTTGCAGAAAGATATGGTTTCACTTCTTATGGTGCTTTTGCATTAACATTTACTTGAAATTATATATTTTTTCTCAAATTTTTTCATCCAAAAATGAAAATTCTTTCTTAAATCACATTTGTGCTTCTGCATGTTCAAACTTGGCATTCGGTTACCTGTGAACCAATGGTATTTGCTGCCATTGACGTCAAACTTGCTGTTAGGCGTCTTCACATGCCAAGTTTTAATGTTCACAAGCACGACTATGATTCAAGATCTATGACAGAGAGGAAGATTTTCAGGAAAAAGTCAATTTTGGTCTGCCCCTCACAAAATTTCCAAAACATGCAGAATTGCATGGAGAGGGTTGCAATTATCCTGTCAGAAGGTTGACAGCTTTCGATCACTGTATGCTTTAATTTTATGGCAAAAGAAACATTAATATTCTGTCTAACATCATCTTTTGTGTTTCAGGGTTTGGTACAACATGAGGGTGCGTAACTGACAACAGAATTGTATTTTATTTTTTGATAAATTCTTCCTTTAAAAACTTAATTATAATGTTCCTCTGGTTCTGTCTACTTGGCAGTCACACAATGTCTTTTAATATCCAGGAGTGGCTTTACATCACACCCTTTCACACCCAGCTAGCTGTGATATCTCTGATTTGACTTTCTCATAATTAATTAAATTGCAAAATCTTTTGTAAACATAGATTAGATATGAACAAGTAATGTTTATAATAAATACTTATTTTTTTTCGGTGTCCCTTTTCTTGGCGAGATCCACATCCGCATTTCTTGATTTATGCTTAAAATATATTTTTGTGGTTGAATAAAACAAGGAACATTGTTGCTAGGTTAATCATTATTATTTAAACGCTAAAACCTTCTAGGTCATATGTCATGGTTTGAGTTATTTATTTCTAATGATATTCAAACAAGCTGTTATCACATTTGGATTTTTGTAAATACTGAAGCTAATGAGTACAATTGCACAATATTGCGTGCACACACACACACACACACACACACACAGGAAAACACACAGGCGCTTGCTCACTGAAATTGGTTTCGGTACTGGAAATGAGGCCAAACAGTCTCATTCTTCATTTTTTTGTGAACAATGACACACAATGCATATAGAAAAAATAGACAAATAGACATAAGGTGTGAAGCACAACAGATAAAGTTTCCGCACTCTTTTTCCAGCGCTTTTTGGCTACGTGGGTAAGTGTGGGCAGCTCAAAGCGTAGCAGTGCGATGTTAAGTTACTGCTGCTGGAAACCGTTTCATATGTGAAGTTCACATGCAGTACATCAGAAACCCCAAACACAGCATGCCTTACCAAACTGCAGCATGGAAAATCTTTGTGCCTCTGAATTGTCTACCAAATAAATATTCAAATAAGTTCTGATTTATTTTATGTATTCATTTAAAAAAAATGCTTTAATTTACCCTTTACAGTTCTGCATTTACAATGGAAGTCTGTGGTTGCATCTTATCATTTAATTAAGGAAGTTTAAATTAAATTCTATGAAAATGTGCAAATTTAGCTAATGTGACAGACTGTCAATTACTATAGAAAAGAATTTCATCTCTCAGTTTGTTTACTTGGTCTTTAGATTTTTTTATACAGGAGTTTGTTAATCCTAGTGATTTACTTGCATTGAACCCGGAACATTCCTTCAACTGCCAGAAATAAGAAGTGAACTGAATGTCTTTATTAAGTTTTCATATGAGTAATTACGTTTCTTTCTAAGTTATAACTACATAAACACATAGGCTTAAATTCAGAGAAATGACCCTAAAAGTTTATCAGGTAAATTGTAGTAACTGGATTTACACGAATAATAAATACATAAATCATCAGAAGGATAAACAGGTAGAATTAACTTTTTGCCCCAATATAACTGGTTAAATAAAAGCCATGAGGTGCAGACTTTCCCAAGTGGAAACTATAGTGAGACTTAGTAGCTCGGTTTGGACTTACAAATCATCACTGGGTAATTCCCAGTATGCTTTGAGGTGGACGTGCTGCACTGCCACTGACAAGCGCCCACCTTTTCAACAACAAGAATCCTGAAAAGGTGGGTGGAGGAGGTGGAAAGAGAAGCTAAAAATAAACTCTGTTTGGCTCTGTTTGTTTGTGTTTCTTCACTGTCTCTCACTAACTCCCATCAGTTCCTTTTGGTGTCTGTGCTGTGAGTTTGTCCCTGTCATATTTCAGTTCTGAACTCTGTCACACAGAGGAAAGGCGTCTATTATCTGCTGTATTAAAAAGAAGAACTTAAAATAGGTGGCCACATAGCAAGCAAATGTCACTCACACAGTCTAAAGAGCTCAAAATTGAGATTTAGAACAATCATTTCAGATCTAAATTCTAGCACCGATTTGTGCAAAAATGTCAGAACGTTATTTTCAAATTGTTATAACCGTTTTTTTTTTAAGGAACATTGTTCACTGTATAGGGTGCCTACATGTATTTGGTTCTTTGGGTATTTGGACAATACATTTTAGATTACTATATTTTAGATTGTAACCCAGAAACCATTATATTGGTTTCTGTGTTATTTAAAACAGTAGTACATAGGTGGCTTTCTAGAGAAGTTAAGTTCTCATATGACGTCAGACTTGTTAGTTTGAATGAGATACAAGATTTTGGTGTGGTGCTTTAATTTTACATCAGACATGCGAAATATCTTTCCTACATTTCAAAAATGTGTTGAAAATTTCAGGGGATTTCAACTGAATAAGACTGTTGAACTGATTAATGTTTCCAGCTTGAATGTTTGTGCAACTCAAATAGCTGAAATATGTTGAGATGAGATGTGACATGCATAGGAACATTGACCAGCACGGAACAAAACAGCTGAACTAGTGACACAATGGAATTCTTGATTACTGGATTACCAGACGTCAGTTTCAGTAGGTATCTGGTGTAAGATAGTGTGGTCATTGACACACAGCAGTGGGGTTAAAGACCCTCAAAGTGAAATATGTGAGTAACGCATAAGGGTTCCAGTTGGGCTTTGAGTCAAACTCAAGAAACGGCATGTAAAGATAATCTCAAAATCAGCCCTCCACCACATGACAAGAGGACATGTAAAGACAATGACTTATGTGAGAAGAATAGGTTAAAGTGTGCATAGGTCATGGAAAGAGCCACATGAGTGGAAAAATGAAAAACAAGTAGAAAGCAAAAGGGAAAGAAAGAGACAGAGAGACGCTGTTGCTGTTGCTATAGCCATGCCTTAATATTAATATGAAGCACAAACCCAACAGACCCCACCTAACCAGTACTTTCAAATATCATATAACTGTTAGTGTAAAATACATTACCTGATCCGTACTGTTAAATACCCCATTACTGATATTGTCATATACAGTGCTATACCCACCAGTGTTGTCAAATACCAAACACCCCATCTGAACAATACTGTCAGGTGTCATTTTACAACAAAACTTTCTGTTAATTTCTTTAAACAAATGGATAAATTATTGTAGTCCTGAAATATAAGATGTGTGCATATAAGTATGCAAAAGAACTATCAAACTAACAAAAATGTAACCTGAAAAAAAACACCAAAACTGAACCAAAGCCAGACATAAAACTGCTGGTGATTAACCTGCAGAAACCAGCATTACATGGTGTGGTATAACGGATTACGATCAGGTCTGGTAACCGGGTTACAGGTTCAAGCCAAGCAAAGGACAGTTTGTCACCCTGATGAGAATATTTAGCTTCAGGTTTCTAAATATTTGTTTACTGAAAGAAAAATCATACACAATTTGGCTTGAAACGTATAAGGAAATGTTGTTTGTACAATAAAGTATGATTTGTAATGATTTTACAGCATGTTCAGCTACAAACATGAATCATCACTGGGACTCAGTTATTAATAACTAGCCATTATGTGTGTTTTTCCAGGAAATGACTGAACAAATGTGAATGTTTGGACTGCTAGCAGCAGGCTTTCCCAGTTGAGCTATTTGCTTCATGACTGATGGGAAGAGCAAAGCATAACAATGTGCTATAATTGAGAGCAAGAGACATCCATGTTGAAATTTGGAAAGGTTTGCATTTATGACAAATGTAGAGAATTGTGCCCAAAATTTAGGTGCAGCATCTCAGAGGAAAATATGTTATTGCATAGAGCTTAACCTACGTTACAGAGCTATAAACTTAATGTGAATGGCATAGCTATTGCACAGTTTGTTTGTTTGGATCCCCTCCTGAAGAGACACGGTATTACCAATGTATTGTTCCAGAAGAAATATCAATCAGGTAAAAAAGCAAAAAATTATTAATTATATAAAGACCCAAATGAACAAGTGAGATCTCATGGATCACAACACAACTAGTTTAAATAACAGTCCATCTAAACAAAACAGGATGGATGTACAAAAACTGTCCAACATCAAGGGTGACAGTATGTATTTTTTGCTTCTGAATACAAAAAAGATATTTTGAAGTACGTCGTAAACCAAACAACAGTTACTCATTGACTTCCACTTAGACATTTCAAAATATTTTATTTTGTGTTTTATTTTCTGTTTTGTGTTTATTTTGAAATGACATGGCAGTAAGTACATGATGGAAAAAACAAAAAAATAATTTTTGGATGAACTATCAATAAGACAAAGAAAGATGGATACAAATACCATATACTCAACAGGAAAGCGACTAAGAGAAATTCACCACATGCCTGACAAGTATTTAACATAAACTCGGTTGTCTTATTTTGCGGTTTGAAAGCATAACACAAACTAGAGGCTTTTCCATCCACTTATTTTTAGACATTTCCTATTTATTCAATTCACTAAAGTCACCAGAGGAGGGCATCTAACACATGACCACATCAGAGAAGAGCCTTGCCTATGACTCTATAAACAAACCACTCATGTGGATAATCCCAAAATTGTTGAGGACAAAAATAGTTTTCTCATATCCTGCTCAGTATGGAGCTATGCTGTCATGCTAGGCACGAAAGACATATTTTCACGTCTGAAGCAATATGTCAAAGCAGCTTATATACTGGAAGTGATTACAGCTGATGAATTCCAAGCAAACTGGGACTGTTGTGTTGAGTTCTGTGTTTGGAAAGGCAATGGGGCCATTTATACACTACTGAGTGAATGAGTTCATATATAAAAGAAATGGTCCTGTGTGCGGTCCTGTGTGACTTTAAGCCATGGTCCTAAATACTTGTTAAAATTAAAAAAATAAAATAAAATGCCAAAAAATGTTTATTAAGCAAATAGCGTAAACAGTTGATTTTAGAAAGAAAACAGATACTTCACATGTTTATAAATAATTGATTAAATGATCAAGGTTTTATCGGCTGTCAGCATGTATGATTCAGACATGTGGCTTTCTGGGAATGGAATAGTTTAGAGATCAATCTTTGTCTGAAAGGATGTGCAGTCAGGTGACCTTCTTACCCCCTTGACCTCAGGGCTTCATGCGGGCCGGCCTCTGAGAGAACATGTTGGTGGGTTCTTGTTGTAGATCAGATTTCCTGTGACTCATTTCCAGGGTTAATCGTATTAATTAGAGGTGCTTGCTAAAGCAAACATCTTTGCTATTAGTTTTAAAATGTAGAGATAGGAATCAAGTATTTTAGGAACATTTGGTTGTGTAAATCATGTTTAACCATTTGCTCCAATTAATAATATCTCACTCTGTGTGGCTGGTTGAGAAAGGTGTGATATTAACAGTGTTTTGTACCATTCAGAACTAAATTTAGAATGGCTGTTAAATTCTGGTTCAGTTCCTGATTTTTTATTAAATTTGAATTTGTAAACAGGAAACAGAAAATCAAGTTTGTCAATGCAAAGCTTTACGTGCAAAAAAACTGTTGATTTATTTTAGTAAAGACACAAGTTTAAGAAACAGATTATAATTCATAGTGTCAACTTGGAGGTGGGCTCTTAGTGGACCAATAGTTAACCAGATAGAAAACCCTAGCAACCTCATAGCAATATTCTGGCAACCAGTCAAGACACCTTAGCATTGTGGCAGGGGGTTTTTCCTGGGCAACCACCAATTTTTTCAGAAAATGTAAAAATCTAGTTCAATACATAACTTTGACTTTGAAACTAGGTGACTTCAATGGCACTCACAGGTTAAAACATCCCCTGCAACCTTATAATCCTCAGGTGAATGCATCTCCAGTTCTCAACCAAGTTAAAGATAACTGACATTCCCAGACAGAGAGACAGAAAACATGACACTGTGGTGGGTATGTAGGTATTGTGATGAAGAACCGGGAAAACTTGAGAAACTCTGAAGACCTAAAGGTTGAAGGTTGTGGGTGTGATGACCTCATCAGTCAGCACTAGGCTCTACCTCAACAAAAAAGAATGGGGCAGGGCTATTTGTTTGTCTGAACAATGATGGAGGTAGAGTTTGAAACATTAATTATTTCTGCAGTTCTTTTGCAGCTCATTATTTTTCATAATTCTCTTTTTCATAATTTGTTTAGCCACATGGGATTGTCTTAGTGAACATTATTCTATGCTTAAGAAACAACAGTGATATCAGTTTGCTGCATGTGTTGGCACACATGGCCTGCCTGGGCAGTAGAGTTGGCAACAGCTGGATGATCTGAGGGTTTTCCTTAACAGTACAGTGACATTCCCAAAGGATAAGACGATGGATACAGGACAAGTCAGTGGCTGAACAGAGAGTACCACTTCCTGTTTAGGACAGGAAGGGCTACTGCTATTCTATCTTATCACCAATAGCACAGGCAGTCCGGTGAGACAAAGGTACAGCAGAGAGCGGAAGACAGTTTTAACTCTGTGTTTATATGAAAACCCCTGGAAAACTGGGAATCTCTAGTCACTTGAGAGATTGTAATCCTTAATGCTCTAAAAACAGGTTTTAGAAAAAACTCATATGAGTTAAAAAATGTTCGTGCAAAATTGTCAAATTTCCAATGCATTGTCATCAGGAAAATGTCCAGCTTATGGTATGATATTCACTGACTACTTCAGCAGAAACTGGCAGCAATCATAACCAAAGCTTCTCTATTTAAAGTTTAAAACTAAAGACTTCAACATATTACGTATGTTTACTTCCTATTTTCTATGTTAAAATGGGCAACACATAGACAGAGGCAACAAAATAATGTAGCTAATGAGGTTTTGGGGAAACAGACGTCTACAGACTGTGGGACTAACGCATCACAAGGCCGGCCACAAGGCCACTTCCTCATGGATGTGAGAAGAGGGCATTTCCTCTCAAATCTCCATGAATTGCCTGCCATGTACACAAAACCATCAGATTGTTCAGCAGACCCTCAATGACTCTCATTATTTCTTAATCAAGAATCTAGACTGAGGTCTGAAAGTTTGAAGAATTTGAAGAAATTACGATAAACTTCTATCTATAAATTCACTTATGCATGCGTTCTGTTACCTTTTAGTAGGCAACTCTTAAAATAGGGTTAAAATGGCTTTTTACAACCTGATGCTATTGAAGAACCTAGAACAAGATTTATTATATAGCTCTTCAAAAAAAAGCTACAGAACCCAGAAATCAATACACAATCAATACTTCTTGAACGTATACAATTCAAATTCAAATTTTAGTATAGTATAACATCAACAACATCTTTAATTTTACTATTAAAAAATGGCTATTTAAAAAAAGTAAGAGATCTCCCATGGATAGTTAAAGAACTTTTATTTTATAAAGAAAAATTACATCAGACATTCAATCAGATTCCACCCACCCAAAACACATGCATGCCATCCTTTCCCATCAACTTCTTCCTCCTTTCCACTTCCTTAGACTAAACACTGCAAACTTCATACAGTACAAGCCTTTTAAACCCACTGAGATTTCCCCAATCCCCTTTCCAACATCTACAAACTTTTTTAAGCTTTTTAAGTCACGGCACTGTTATTTGTCCTAGACTGACACAGATGCACATATGCAGTTTGACTCACTTCAGCCCTGGGTGGGTCTGTTTCCAATTTTCTCACCCCTCCACCCATAAAAAGAAAGGTTACCTCCAAAAACAACAAAACAAGTGAAGAAAATGGCTTGTGCGCTTCTAAAAGTCTCTCTCCTTCAAAGACACACACACATATTTAGGCAGTTAACAAAAGCCGCTCTCCCTACAACTCCTAAACTCTTATCAGCACTTTCCTTCCCCTCTGCGCGAGAGCGTGGGAGCATAGAGTCAGAGCAGAAACCTGCACCCGCAAACAACAGGAGGAAGCCAGTAATCTGAGTCGAGGCACTCCTAACGATTCCAGAGAGAAAAGGGAAGGAGGACAGCCTGAGAAAAGACCATCTGTATTGCACAGGACCGAGATATTTTGAAATGAAATTATGACCAGAAGAAACTTCAGAATAAAGTTCTATGGACCAGAAGCAAGCTCATCATTGGGGGAACGGTTTGATGCTTCTTGTCAAATTAAGCGATAGCCTGTAAAATGCCTGAAAAGGGATGAGAGAGATCTTGAAACACACACTTACCAGCAAGTCGAGCATACATCCAGTGTGTAGGGCTTTACAATGCCATAATCAAAGAGCCAATCAATGAAGGTGTCTTACGGTGTCCAGCCAGCGCAGTCACTGTCCACAACAATAGACCCTCTTAGTGAAACAGCCTCTGTCTCTTTTTTCTGCTCGGTCAGAGAGCGCTTACTTACAGAAACTAACAATGCGTCTTAGCAGTTATAACTTGTTTGAGGATTCTCCAAATGTCTGAAAGCAGAGGAAGAAAAGGAGAGGAAAAAAGAGTGTGAGAGTGAGCGTGTGTGTTTGGTGCTGAAGGGAGGGCTGAGGGGGTTAGGGGAGGTGGGAGGAACATGCTCTAAGGAGACCGGAGCCATCTACACCAGACAATAGCAGGAAACTGAACATCAGTCGCTAAATAGCAACAGTCAAATTATTAGAAAGTAAACAAATAACAACACTGAAAGGATTTAGTTTTTGACTACTTTTTGGGTGTGTTTGGATTATTAGAGTCATGTTTTGTTTCCACCCTGTTTTTTTTTCTTTTGTCCATGGCAAATAAAAGGAAAACGCTCTTAGGCAGAATATCCAAACTTCTGCTTGTCATACAATAAAACTGGAAGGTGAATCACTTTTAAGTGCCAACAAAAATAGTAATTCACATGACTCACCCTCTATACTTCAAATACATGTGTAAAAAAAAACTAAAACTCAATTTAATTTACATTTCAATTCCCATTTATTTGTATAGCACTTTTCAATACATATCATTTCAAAGTGGCTTTACAGAAAATGAAAATTACACATTGTCAGACAAGTGTTATTAGAGGTGATTTTAGACATTTATAGGTCTAAAATGGTAGACATTATGCATTTGGTTAATATTGTGTATACACACAAAATCCTATTTCTTCATATCTAGTCTGGGCCATATTCACGATTTAAATCAGATACATATCCGATATGCAGACATCCGACCTGCATCTAAACACACATCTTTTTGGCCGGGAGATTAATGTAAGCACACGCATTGGATACAAGGCGTGAGTGTAAACAGGTGGATCAAAAAATCGGATATGGACTTAAGATCAGTTCTGAGCATTAAGACTTGCAGTGTAAATGCAGCCAAAGTGTCCGAAACCCGGACAGTGTCAGGAACTAGTGTCAGGAACTTGTGTCAGGAAAGCTAAGGAGCCCACTGAGTTAAGGAGCCCAATGCGAAAACACTGGACTTAGCAATTCTAGGTAATACCAAAAGTCCAGGATTTTGTGATCTTAAGGAACACATTAAGAAGATAAATCAAATATACAGGAGCTAACCTGTTTAAGGCCTTGTAATAGCAATATCTTATATGTAATATGGAACTTGACAGGTAGCCAGTGTAGAGATGATCAAGTGAAGTTCATCAGTAGCAACAAACATTGCGTGATGCATTTAAATGTGTCAACTTTTAATAAAACACAAGCGCAATCCATACATACAGAATACAAAGTATCTGTGTGTTCTGAAATACTTGAATGTATGCATAAAATACTTGAATGATCTTCTGCTTTTGAAAGAATGTATTTTATACTGTTCAACAGGACACAGTAAATGTAGAAACAATTTACAACAAGTGATTTTTTGTTTGTTTATTTTATTATCAACATGAACAGGATTTATCAATAAATGAGCTGTCTGCAGTGACCTGTGTCAGTTTGACTTTATAATCTACAACACAACATAACTCACAAAGAGTGTTTATGTCTTTCTGTTTGTTTCTTTGTATCTATGTGTGTGTGTGTCTGTCTGTACACTTAGAATAACAATGAAATTAACTTCCTGTGAGAAGGTCTTTAGGTCACAGTCAAAACACTACAAAAGACTTTATTATTAAGAGGTCTGATTGCACACACAACGGGACACATTTCACCACCCTAATTCAATTTTAGAGTTCTCAGAGATGTGGGAGAGTAGACATTAGGACAAAACTGACTGTCTACAGAGAACGTTGTTTTTTATTTTAAAATTATTCTATAAATAATATAACCTAAAACAGCCATAATTTATAAGAATATTTGACTACAACCTTTCTTTGTTTAAATGGATAAATAAAAGGTAACTTATATCTCACACACAGACACACACACACATTTACAAAAACATGTTTAAAGACATATTTGGACAAGAAAAACCTGACTGATATTGAAATGTAACATTAATATGTTTTATTTTTTAAATTTGTTCTAAAAAGTCTTCATAAAAGTTATTAAAAGTTTATGATAGTTTTACTAATGAATGTCTGGTGACCCTATACGTTTTATTTTAAAAATGCAATAGCTATAAATATATAAATATAGCAATAATCCATTTTTTTATTTAACCCATTTAGCAGTTATTTATACAATCATGCTACAGACATTCTATGGAATGCTACGGAAGTAGGTTGACATAAGTACAGAGACAAACAAGCTATAAACTTAACTGATTTTCTGACCAATTCTTATGGACATTTTCATATTCATACTGAGTTTTTATTAATCTTTGCTGTAACTGACACATACAAAATTACTCAAAAAACATGATCAGGACTCTGTTATAATTGTGAAAGAACCAAAGCATAACTAGTAGCAATGATTGACCACTTTCTGTAATGCATTTATTCTGCAATTATTGTTATATAGATTTCTTGATGTATGTATTGTTTTAAAGACATTTATTACATTGTAATAACAAGATTAATAGTCATGTCAACACACTCTAGTGCATGTGGAGTTTCAAGAGAGATTTAAAGTGAACCCACAGCTGTTAAATATTGCATAAATGCAAGGGAGGCCTCAAAAGGCATATGAGTTTCATTTTCGGCCATTGAAAACAACAACATGCGTCATTATGAATAGCATGGCAAAAAGGGAGAATGTGGTTATCATTAAAATGACTAAACACATAGACGAGTGCTCTCCAGAGGACAGGATACAAACACACACACAGAAATACACATACAGACACGAAACAAGGACAGGCAGACACACACACACACACACATGCTTTGAGGAGAAAATTCTTTGGATGGTTCTCCTAAATGTATTAGAGAGACTTGCTGTTTTAATATTGGCTAATATCAAACACACAGTATTGATTAAAATGTTAGAAGCACAACTTGATACATATGCTTCTACTCACAGTGTGCAATCACTTCTACTGACCTACCAAACAAACCCTTTCTTTATAACCTTATTGAATAAGACAAGCATCACCACCATTGTGAATGCTTAGGGTTCACTCATAAACTCTAAGGTTTATGTTTTAGTGCATAATGTCCATAGACTGATTTAAAAAACCATATTTAGAGACCGGATTATCACAGACACTTTGGGACCTTTTGGTTTGGACCAGTAAGAAGCCACCTAACAACAACCCAAACACCCTAGCGATCTCATAGCATTGCACTAACAACCACCAAGAGCTCCATGACAACACAACTTAGAACACCATGGCAACTGCATAGTTATGCCTTAACAACCATTGACAACACCCTAGGTTTGATTTTACATGGACAAACACCACCCACATTTTCTTTAGGAATAGTTTAGCTTTTACATAAGACAGTCTAACTTCTTCCATATTTAGTTATTTTATGTAAATGTGCTCTGAATCAAAACCCTGTATGTATTATAATTTGGAGTTTTTGGTTGCAAAAACTCCATAAAAATATGAACATGCTACATGCGTGCATTGTTTCTTGGTGTCAAGCCCAGAATTTGTTTTGCCTTTCACAATTTCACTAGTGGCAAACACATTTTAAACATCTACCAAACCAAAACCACAATGACCCGCTGGCTTGCTCACCTACATATCAGTCTGTAAACGTTTTCCCTTAAAGAGGTCACTTAGCAGTTTAGGCATACGGCCAAGAGTTTAAAAAATCCAGCAACATGCAAACAATGCTGGGGCTCTTTCTGGGTTGATGTACATCCTACAACCAATGATTTTATACCCATTTTGTTTTGTTTGTGAATAATCAGATGCTTCCTTTTCCGACAATTCAGTGAAACACGTTTAACAATAAGAGGACAGAGAGCGACAGACACAGAGACGAGTTAGCAGGAGAGTTAGAAAAGAGGAAGACAGACACAGAGAAAGAGAGTCAGAAATAGATATGAAACAATATAATGCGACATGAGGGCTGTCTGACGAACAGTGTTTGGGAACATATTGCAATATTGTGTTCCTTGTTATCCAAATATTTTTTTATGGAGTTTGCTATGTTTTGCTTTTTTCTTTTAAAGTGTAAATCTCCCTGACGCAGGCTGTATGGACTGTACCAAAAAATAAATGCATAAAATAATAAAAATAAGGAATTAATGTTCCTCTTTGGACAAATTGTCTTTATAATTTTTTGTTGTTGTGTACAACTAATAAAAAAAAAAACATTCCATGACGTAAAATGGTGTTATGGTGTTCTGTATGTTATAAAAATACAGTTTTGCTTTATTAAAGCACCAGTACATAAATTATTTCTAAAAAACTAGAAAATTAAAATGATTTTTTTTACCTTTGTTTTACATAATTTTACCTTGTACCTTATTTTTTTGCGTGGTAATGTTTGTAAGGGATGTAAGAAAAGTAAACCTAAAAGCCCAAAGGAGCAAGAAAGAGCAATTAGACCAGAAGAAAATTTGAAAGACCAGGACCCAAACTGCCCTCTGTCTGTGTGGTCTGGTTCTTGGAACCAGACTCGCTTCTAGTGAATGGTAGATCCAGCACAACTGTAATGTAATCCTTTAGCTTAGCACACCAGCACACAGAGGGAGACAAACAGATGCTCTGCCTATCTGGCCAGAAGCCTCCCAGGGGACAACAGGGGACAACAGAGATGCTATGTGCAGTTGAGCCCATTTCAGAAATGTCCACCATATCTGACCATGAGAGTGTTATAGAGGAGGCCGCTACGCCGCCTCCTCCATGCCGCCAGAGGGAGCCATCACCAGAGTATTAGTCTCCTCTCAAACTACATTTCTCATAAACATTTGCCAAGGACTGATTACTTCCTGTTTTCAACACCTGTGCCCAATTATGCTGGCTATATAAACCTCAGTCTCTGTAGAACTCTTTGCAATGTCTTGTTTTGTCATGCACTACATTTCAGAGCATTTTCTTGGACTGATTACCTGTTGCCATTTGCACTGTTTACCGTTTTGGATTCTTTGCCACCTGCCCCTTTGTTTTTACCTTGAACACTGTTATTGATTGTTTGCTGCCTTCCCCGACACTTGCCTGTTTTCCTGTTGTGTTTTTGTCTCACCCTCATTGCTCTGTTTGCTGGTATTTGACCCTCGCTTTTTGGGTTACTCTGTTGAATAAAACGCTGCAAATCCTACTGTCTCTGGGTCATCGTTATAGAAGACATCGCCACAAAGCGATCAGTACATCAACAACAACTCACATGTTTAACCTCGCTCACTGAGGAGCTGGTATGAGCACTACAAGGAGCGCAGTTTTTCCCTCCAACAACAATGACCGCTACACCTCCATGCCCAGTCACCCCATCTCCTCAGTGCCTTCTCCAGTGAGTCCCCGTCTTGCTTTTCCAGAGAAATTAAACGGCCAGCCAGCTAAGTGCAAAGGTTTTTTGTTACAGTGCTCGCTGTTTGTGTCGTAACAACCTGCTCTTTACCCCACTGAGAGCAGTCGCATAGCTTTTGTAATGAGGACACAGAGGCGTGAAGATCCATGTGCAGCCGTTTATTCGAATAGTGATGTAGTAGGATAAGCAAAATCAAAAACGTTATAACAGGCAGAGGTTGAGGCAGGCAGCAAACAATCATCAACATTAAACAGGCACAGTTCAGGGCAGGCAGCAAACAATCCAAAAACCATAAACAATCCAAAATAAAACCAGGCAAACAGCAGGGAATAAATGCTCTGAAATGCGTGCAAAGGCAATACAAGACATCGCAATGAGTAAATGCCGATCCGGGGTTTAATTAGTCCTGCTAACAAGGATCAGGTGGCAAACAGAAAGTAATCATACAAGATATGTGGGCACATGGGAGTTGTAGTCTGAATTGATTTAATACTCTGTGACGCGGAGGAGGCGGAGCGGTGTCCCCCCTGTGAGCGGCTCCCCTTCCTGGTGTCTAGGTTCTGGGCGGTTGTCTAGGTTGTCTGGGCGGTAGATGACTAAAAAGTCAAAGCGGGTAAAAAATAAGGACCAGCAGGCCTGATGGGGGTTTAGACGTTTTGCGAATATACTCTAGATTCTTATGGTCGGTAATGACCGTGAAAGGGTGTGCAGCTCCCTCGAGCCAGTGTCGCCACTCCTCTAAAGCTTAAAGCTAACTTGATGGCTTAAAGCTAGCGACCACCTACATCGTAGTTTTGCTCAGCAGGGGAGAGTTTGCATGAGAAGAAGGCACATGGAAACATTTTGGAGGGTGATCCGTGACGTTGGGACAATACGGCACCTATGCCATAATTAAAGCTACCTATGCTACCTCTACTATAAAGGGGAGGTCCGGGTCTGGATGGTGTAGAATTGGGGCAGTAGTAAAGCATGTTTTGAGTTCTGAGAAAGCCATACGAAAAGACCTGAGTGGCGTTTAATGAGGGACGTTAAGGGTGCTGCTACGGAGCTAAAACCTCGAATAAATCGAAGGTAGAAGTTAGCAAAACCAAGAAAACATTGCAATTCCTTCACTGTCTTGGGGAGTGGCCAGTCAGTGACTGCCCGGACCTTTTTATCATCCATGGCCATTCCTCCTGACTGATAATGTAACCGAGAAAAATGTTATTGGTTGTGTGAAATTCACACTTCTCACCCTTGATGTATAAGTAGTTCTCGGTAAGACATTGGAGGACTAGGCGAACGTGTTTAATATGTTCCTCCAACGTCTCAGAGTAAATCAATATATCATCAATATACACCATTTCTCGAGCATGTCACGAAAGATGTCATTCATGAACGACTGAAAGACTAACGGACTATTAGCCCAGCCAAAGGGCATTACTAAATATTCATAGTGGCCGGATGGGGTGGAAAAGGCTGTCTTCCACTCGTCACCTTCTCAAATACGGACCAAATTGTACACACTTCTGAGGTCTAGTTTAGTGAAATCTGGCAAAGTTGGTTCAAGGGCTACGGTTATAAATGGCATCAGATAACGAAGCTTAACCGTAATATCATTAAGTTTTTGATAATCAATGCAAGGCCTCAGTCCCCCATTCTTTCTCTTGATGAAGACAAACCCTGTCGAAGCGCGAGAGTTAGATGGACAAATGAAACCTTTGGAAAGTTCCTCCTCAATATACTGCCGCATGGCAGCGGACTCGGGTTGTGATAATAGGAATATTAGACCTTTAGGAGGTGCTGCGCTGGGTATGAGGTCAATAGCACAATCTATGGAACGATGTGGTGACAATTGGGAAGCCTTACTTTTACTGAAAATGATAGCCAGATCGGAGTACTTGGAGGGGACATTGCTAAGGGGCTCATTAGGTTGTTCAGATGTGACTTGAGACTGACAAGTGGGGACAGTAAACATTTCTCATGGCAATTACCATATCCCAGCGAAGGATCTGTCCTTCGTTCCAGGAGATTAATGGCTCATGCATACGTAACCAAGGCCAGAACTATTGTGTGTAGGAGAGGAGATGGCGTGTAACTGGATATTCTCTGAGTGAAGCACGCCTATCTGCAGCTGTAAAATGTCGATCTGTTGCTCCACTCTTCTCTTTCTACTCTGAGGTGTTGACCATCTAGTGCCTCCACCTCTAAGGAAGAGGAACAAGTTATTAGAGGGATGTGAATACTAAGAGCAAATTCAGTGGAGATGTGGTTATTTTAGTACCAAAAACAACTATAGTGACAGGTAGGTGAATAACATTACTAATTTCATTGGTGGTAAAAGCTAGACTCACCGGAGCTCGATCTGGGTTGGCCCAGGCTGGACAGGAGGACCTCAGAGCGCTGCTTGTTGGGAAACAAACAATGAGCACTGCAGTAAAAACCCCTTGCACTGTGAAGGACTACCGTTATACTTTTCCAGGAAGGTGAGTCGCTGGCTGACTGAAGAAGAGGCAGTAGTATTTGGCTGGCTAGGTGCTGGAGGGGTCGCTGCCATTGTGGACGAAGGGAAAACACAAAACACCCGTCGAAAGGCCTCAGCCCAGATGAGCAATTTTGGCTCTCTCTCAAGGGGAACTATCCGCTGCTGAACACACTCCTAATTTTCACACACTCGCAGGTCTCAAACAACCTGGGTGGAGGATACTCTACACCTGCTCTATTGCAAGGGTTTAAACCCCGACCTGCAGTCTGAACTAGCATGTCGTGACGAGGGTCTGAACATGAGTGATTACACTGAGCTGTCTATTCAAGTTGACAACTTGATCCATTCCCCAAAGGCTTGAACTCTTGGACTCCGTTGAACCCATGCAAATTAACTATACTCGCCTCCCTCCAGAAAAACGTGATTGCTGAGTACGACTCCATCTATGCCTGTACTGTGGTCAATCTGGTCATATGAGGTCTGCCTGTCTGATTTGGCAGGCAGACCTTCCACCAATGTTACTTCCACCAATGGTGAGTGCCACCAATGTTACTTCCTTTAATGGCATTAAGATACCAGTTAAACTTGAAAACTCAGAAAAGACAATAACCACATCCGCCCTCGTAGACTCTGGAGCAACCAGGAATTTCGTTTCATACAAGTTTGCTCAATCAAATAATCTCACACTAACTTGTGGTTCCTCAGTAGCGGCGGAGGCGTTAGATGGGCAGCTCCTGGGGTCAGGAAGAATCCATCACAAGACCCAGTACATTCAGTTAGTGATTGGCACCCTACATTCTGAGAAGATTAAATTCTATGTTGTTTCTAACAAACCCATCATCTCCTGGAAGGAGGGACAGATTGTCCAATGGGGAACTGCATGTCAGGATCATTCCTGGCTCCTGTAAATCACTCAAACAGACACCAGTGCCCTTTTAAGGTCCTGATCTGCCCAGCGCCTCGGAAGCGGCCACATAATAACCTTCTGCATCTCAGGTTTTCCCTAGTGTTCTGGTCTCAGGTCCTGATGTCCCCCACAGCAATCCTCTCAGCTGAGGTCCTACCCATGCTCCGGGTCAGTGGGTTTGGTTATCTAACCAAGACCTTCAACTCAGACCCCTGTGCAGAGGGTTAAATCCAAGGTACGTTGGTCCTTTCAAAATAATAAAGCAGATTTCCCCTGTATATTTTTGCATAGATCTCCCCACTGATTACCATATCTCTACTACCTTTCATGTCTCCTTGCTAAAACCCGCTGGTGCACCGGTTGGAGATCCGGGAAGGGGCCTCCGGGAACAGACCCCCCCTATCGAGGCTGGTGGCGAGGTCTACAGAGTGAATTAACCACTCGACTCCAGATGCCCGGGTGGTAGAATCCAATACCTCATTGACAGGGAGGGGTACGGTTCGGAGGAGTGCTCACGAGTAGATACAGGTGATATCCTTTACCCGATCCTCACTGAGGAATTTCATAGAGCCCACCTGGAGAGACTGGCCCCTAGACCTCGAGGAAGACCCAGGTAACACTTTCCTCCTCGCATCAGGAGCCGCTCATGACTCCTCTCGAACTTAATTTCCCATGAGCCCTTGCCCAGGACTGATTACTTCCTGTTTGCAAAACCTACCTCAGTCTCTGTAGAACTCTTTGCAATGTCTCGTTTTGCCATGCACTACATTTTAGAGCTTTTCTTGGACTGATTACCTGTTGCCGTTTGGACTGTTTACCGTTTTGGAGTTTTTGCCGCCTACCCCTTTGTTTTTGCCTTGGATACTGTTATTGACATCAATATTCTGGAGCAGAGCAAAAACATTTCAGATCACTGGTGTCCTGTAAAATACATTTAAGTGGCAGCAAAGTCACCTACTCGCTATAAATACAGTAGAACAATAAATTCTACTACTAAAGATTCTTTTATCAAAAACCTACCTGCACTGTCTTTATTCCCTAACATAATGGATGGCTCTGAAGACCTTAACAGCGCAACAGAAAATGTTCTCCTTATTTACAAACTCCTTAATTTCTAACACCTTAGACATAGTTGCTCCTCTACGGTTAAAAAAAAAATTAGGGACAACAGTCCAACACCCTGGTATAATGAGCATACCAACACTCTGAAAAGAACAGCCCGAAAAATGGAACGCAACTGGAAGCAAACAAAACTGGAGGTATTTCGGATAGCATGGAAGGAGAATGTTTCATATTATAGAAAGGCCTTAAAAAGTTCCAGATCTGCCTACTTTTCAAAACTTTTAGAAGAAAATAAACACAACCCTAGATAGCTATTTGACACAGTGGCAAAACTAACCAAAGATAAAGCGTCATCTGCCACTGACAGTTATCAATGCCATAATGGCGATGATTTTATGAATTTCTTTAATAACAGAATAGACACTGCAAGAGGCAAAATCATAAACATGCAACTGTCTTCGACACAAACAAATCAGATGATGCATCATAACCTGCCCGAGGAGCAACTCCAGTCATTTTCTCCTATAAATAGGGATGAACTGTCAAAAATAATTATAGCATCTAAATCGACAACATGTATGCTTGATCCTATACCTGCCAAGTTGCTGAAAGAGACGCTGCCTAAAATTATAGAGCCTCTACATAGTATTACTAATACATCATTGGTGTTAGGATATGTCCCAAAGCCTTACAAACTGGCAGTTATCACACCCCTTATTAAAAAAACACAACTTGATCCCAGGGAACTAGTAAACTACAGACCCATCTCAAATGTACCGTTTATCTCAAAAATACTGAAAAAGGTGGTGTCTTCTATATCTTTGAGAAATATTTATGAGAATTTCCTTTATTCAGGCCATACCATAGTACAGAGACTGCTCTCATCAGAGTTACTAATGACCTGCTTTTGTCAGCCGATCGTGGCTGCATCTCTCTTTTAGTATTACTTGACCTTAGTGCACCTTTTGACACCATTGACCACAGCATTCTACTAAATAGGCTTAAAAACTGCATTGGCATAAGTGGAACTGCACTGGCATGGTTTAAATCATATCCATCTGACCGAGTCCAGTTTGTTGCTGTGAGTGAAAAGGTCTCATACCGATCACAAGTCCAATATGGAGTATCACAGGGCTCAGTTCTTGGGACCCTATTTTCACCTTATACATGCTACCTTTGGGAGCAATTATTAAGAGACATGAAGTTAGTTTCCATTGTTATGCTGATGATACTCAGCTATACATTTCTTCTAGGCCCAATGAGACTCATAAATTCACTAAACTAACAGACTGCATAGTCTATATCAAAACTTGGATGACTAGCAACTTTTTACTATTAAATTCAGATAAAACAGAAGTTTTACTTATTGGACAAAATCCCTTCACACAGAGCAACATAGAACACTGCCTTACTCTGGATGGATGCTCTATAAAGGATGCTGCTTCATTAGGCAAAAATCTGGGTGTCATTTTTGATAACAATTTATCGTTTGAAAGCCATATTTCCAATATTTGTAAAACAGTGTTTTTTCACCTTAAAAATATATCAAAACTTTGACACATGCTCTCGAAGCCAGACACTGAAAAATTAATTCATGCATTCATGACATCAAGACTTGATTATTGCAACGCCCTACTTGGTGGCTGCCCTGCAAGATTAATCCAAAAACTCCAGATAGTTCAGAATGCAGCGGCCAGAGTTCTCACAAGAACGAACAAGTATGACCATACAAGCCCAGTTTTGTCAACTCTACACTGGCTGCCTATCAAGCACCGTATAAATTTTAAAATCTTGCTTATTACACAAGGCCCTGAATGGTTTAGCTCCTTAATACTTAAGCGAGCTCCTCTCCTATTATAGTCCTTCTTGTTCACTGCGATCTGAAGGTTCTGGCCAACTGTTAGTACCCAGAATTTCAAAAACAAGTGCTGGTGGTAGATCCTTCTCGTATTTGGCACCCAAACTTTGGAA
>JAZGTJ010000595.1:0-92952 GCA_036877575.1 Botia almorhae | reverse complement strand
CAGATTCCACCTTCACACTCCAGACTCCCATTCCACCTCCACACTCCAGGTTCCACCTCCACACTCCAGACTCCCATTCCACCTCCACACTCCAGATTCCACCTCCACACTCCAGATTCCACCTCCACACTCCAGACTCCAGACTCCCATTCCACCTCCACACTCCAGACTCCCATTCCACCTCCACACTCCAAACCTATTCCACCTCGACACTCCGGACCTATTCCACTTCCACACTCCAGACCCATTCCACCTCCACCGAGGGCATCTGGAGCATTCCTGTTGCATGACTGTCTTATGTTCCACCAGCACTGAGAAATATCAGCCTGCAGGAGAATCCAGCATCCAGAACCGTTCTGAGACAGCAGGTCACTCTGGAGGCTCAGAGCCTGTGGATTTTCAGTGAAGTTCTGTTGATTCAGGTGACGCAGGGACGAGAACCAACATCATGTGACATCACAGCACTGTGAACAACACGCTCCTCCTCATACAGAAGACAGACTCTGAGGAAGACTGTGTCTTGTGAATCTTAACTATTTTACAAGCAATGATAACTGGATGTGTTTCTTGTTTTTGTACGTGCGACATTGTCGGTGTGTCGTAAACCTGGAAGAGAAGATGAGGAAGCGGAAGGGTTAATAAAATGTCCTTGTGAACATGTGTACATGAGAATAGTTTAGATAGACTCGCATAAAGCGTTGAAGCACTGATTTCTTTCACAAACACACACTTTCATACAACACACATTTGTACTACAGTTGCTCCAGAACCCACAAACCTGTGTTCAGCAGCGTGTCACTTCCACACCGGAGTGTTGGAGACCTCACCTGAAGCTCATGACCTTCAACACGCAGCAGCAGAGAGACCAAACGCTTGTAAGAAACTGTTGCTTCACAGATCAAAAGAGAGCAGATGTCATGCATGAGAATTGACGCATGACTGCAGCTTTACTCTGATTTTTCTTATTTAATGCGACTTTTCTTCTGATGTTCATTGCATATTTAGCATCATCAGTCTACACGTCATCACTCTGATGGAATCACACTGAAACATTTGCGTGTTTAATCAGAGACAATTAACTTAAATCTTTCTGGTGTTGATGGAGCTTCACTTGATGAACTGCAGAACCTGTATTTGTCTTGGATCCTGTACCTTTAAATTACATTTTTATACAGTCTGGAGAAGATTAAACGTGTCATTTTCATATTTCATGCATCATGTTCAATATCCTGTGTGAAAGTGTCAGTAACTGACATTTCTGTGATGCTGGAACTTTAAATATGAACCCATTCACCGTTTCCTGCTTGACCGTCCCATGTTTATTGTCAGTGCTTTGTGTGACACTCTGAAAGAGCTGAAATGAAGCTTGTACTGCAGTAGAAATTGAGATTATGTACAGTGTGGGTTGTTGTATTTGTATAGTTATGATTCAGTGTTTTTGTCAGAGAGTTGTAAATGAAGACAGTGTATCTGAACTTCAGCTGTAGTTCTGGACAGACGTGATAATGAAGCTACAGAATGCAAAGGATTTGCTTTATGGTGTTAAAGATGAGTTCTCTCAGGTTTTTAGTTGTGACTGACACACTTCAGAACGGCAGTGGAACTGACAGAACGACCTCCTCATGATCTACAGAGCTTCTGTCGCTGATGGATCCAATCCTGTTCAATTGCTTCCAGTTTTAGCATTCTTATGTTTTAGCACCACAACTCATTAGGCTGATAAACATTCACATAAAACAGTGTGGATGAATAACTTGAGCACTCAAGGTAAAAAAAACATTCACATTGTTCACATTGATTTGAATATTTCTGAGCAAACTTCTCATTTTGTGACTTCTGTCGGAAAGTTGTTCTTCGGTTCATTGAGTCAAATTTTAATTGAGAAGATAATGAAGAATGTTTATTTCTTTTGAATTTTAATTGATGAAAAAGTCAATGTTATGAAAATGTCATCGGCTCTGTTATTCTTCATTTTTAAATAAAAGTGATTCTAACTGTCAAATCACTGAAACATATGTGCATCTTCAGAGCTGTAATTTCCTGTGTGGTACAATAACAGTCAATAATTTAATTCAGCGTAACCTTTGAATCATGCATTTCCTTGAAGCATTTTAAAAGTTGTATTTTTCATTTTTTTTTCATAGCAGACCATTGACAGAATACATTCTTACACAAACATGCACAAACTCTTACAGTTCAATGCAGTAAACATATTTCTGTCTTCAAATGTAGTTATGTGTTACTTCTATGTATTTATCCTGTCAGTTCTGTTGTTTTGTTGTGGGGTAACAGTCAGTGCAGTACAGTAATTCTTCTGGAATGGTTTTGTGGTGTACACACATTGCATACTGCCGCTCACCTCTGTTCTGGAGAAGGACAGATCTGAGTATCTTCGATATCAGTAATGGAGACATGATCATAAAACTCTATTGAGGGTCATTGAGTCAGAGTTCAACAGACTAAGCGTCTTACCTCTTATTTGATGTGTGTTTTTTTCTGAATTTAGAAGATTGTGATCATTTCTGTTATTATTTGATCAAGTTCTTGTTTACTGAATTTAAAGCATTGTGTCCAATAAATATGTCAATATTTTTCATCTTGCGTAATTGTGTGGGTGCAGTCAAAGTTCACAATTTTATGGTAAAAAAAGTCACTGTAAAAAAAAATTATACAATGTTTTATATTTGCTATTATATAATAAAATATACAACAAAAAATAAATATAGAGTATATTATATTAGAAATATAGCAAAAACACTTTACACACAGAATATTTTCCTAAAAGTTAAATGTTAAAGACACTAGTAAGTTTCAAGTTTTAAAATCGAACAAAAGGTCAGTTGTCAGGAAAACACTGAACATCTGTCATCAGAAATCAGTTCTGGAAGCCAGACTCCCCCAAGCAGCTGTGAATGAACATACTGGTGTTTAAACAGCCTGTCAGACGCTTCTCTCAGCCACCGTGAGATCCATGCTAACACAGCTCAGGTCATTGCTATTCCCATCATGCTTTGCTCCAACACTGGGCACCATCTTGAGGCGCGTCACTGAACGGCAGAGAGTTTCTACAGTTTGAGCTTCTCTCTGTCAGTTCTGATTCACTGTCCGTCTGCTAAAGAGTTCAGAGCCTGAACTTTCCTCATGGTCAGTCTTCCTCTGATCAATGTCAAGTCATCTTAATTCTTAATTTCAAGTCATCTTAATTCACTTTTTTTGGGGCGAGTTTTTCCAGGAGGTCAGCCTGGTTATGCTGTATTACAGCCCATGTTTAAAACCTTTCATTTAAAAAAAGCACTGAGTTGAATCTAACCAGCAACTGATTTTGAGGCCTCACTGGCTACTGCCTACATAGACAGCTGTCTTTACAGTCAGCATCTTAACCCAGATAGAACCCTATAAATAACTGTTTAACCATCTACAATAGATTCATCTGTATATGAAACTGAGCCTAGTTTTTTATTTGAATCTCATTTAATCTCACGTCTCACAAGTGTGAAATCTGGTAAACAGCATGAGTAACACCTCTCTCTCTCTCCTCCCTCTCGCTCTCTCTCTCCTCTCTCTCTCTCATCTCTCTCTCACATAGCAGCAGATGTGTTTTGTTTGGATGTGCAGCTGCAGGCTGGCTGGTCTCTGACAGCGGCTCAGTTCTCTAAAACTGATGCCTGAGGCTGTCTGGGTGTCTGATGCCTGAGGCTGTCTGTGTGTCTGATGCTGGTGATGGCATGACCAGAGAGCGAATCAAGACAGGTTATACAACAACAAACTGAATAACCTGGAGAGGCAACACTGTATTTTTTTAAAAACATGAAATGACGTACGATGTTTTAAATATCAGAGTTCAAATATCAGTTTTTAAGGAAAGCGTCACAGTTATTGCAATAGAATTAAAATGACTGTGATATCAGCAGTGTTGAGAAATAAATCTAATCCCTTACTCTTCTCTTTCCTACAAAAAAACCCTAAAAAAAACAGAATACAACATTCACTTGTAAATGTAGCTTCGTAGACTCGGCTTACATTTATGCAAAAAAAGTACATTTCATCAGCACATGTGACCACCCTGGGATTCAAACCCACAACCTTTGTGCTGCTAACACAATGCTCTACCAACTGAGCTACAGGAACACAACAGGAACACATGTTGATTATTATGGTAAAATGTTTAATGCTCTCGTCATTTGTAAGTCACTTGGGATAAAAGCATCAGCTAAATGAATACATGTAAATGTAAACTGTAACACTGAACTGAGTGACAGGATATGACCTCACTTAATTAACCTCAGACACAGAGACAATGATGAGCCATTTACATTATTAATGATGTTGTAATGAGAGAACTCTCTGACCTTTCACTAGACATCAGGTCAAGAGGTCGAAAATATTGATCATGTTTTCTCTCATCAGACTGTCTTCAGCTGTATGATATTCTGACGCTCATTTCTCTCAAAGTTTTATATGAACTTTCGTTTTGCTGGTGTCTCTGAAAGTTTACCAAAAATATGACGCCTCACAGGAAGTGGTTAAAGCGCAGATTAGACAAAATCTCTGTTTCCACCGCATGTATTCCTCACTCTACCTCTATGTGTGACTGGATCTCAAAGACACCCGAGGAAACATCCGTTAGAGGAAGTTAAGTTTGTGCTGTTGAGGAAGGAGGTCACAGTTTCAGGTTTCAGACGTTTGTGCTCATGGTCTTCCAGGATCAACAGAGATCTCAAGATTGATTTTCTTGGACAGGAAGGATTAAGAGTAGAACAGGTGCGTCTTTAGTCCTAAGTGCCCACACCAGTCGGCAGATGAAGAGGAGTCCTTCATCATCCTTCAGTTTGTATCTCCAACAGCTGGTGATGGACAGAATGTCACCCTATATAAACCCAGTATAAATCCAATCCTCCTGTGTGATGAACCACTTCTGATTGACTTCTGCTAAACACAACAGTGCCACAGAGTCACTGGGCGAACACCATTGGGCTATCTGTTAAAAATGCAATTTACAGTTCATTTTTAACCGGTATCTTAAGTTTTCTTTTTACACCTGAAGCACTTTTATGCCCCGTAGACCAAACCCTCTTCCTGTCTCGCGGTTCCTCCAAGACGTTCTTGAGAATGTTTGTGTGCCATCCTGCCCCACATTTCATTTTTCCGAGACTATGCAGCCAGAAAACAGCAGGTTCCATATCTTCAAAAGCTGAAAGACAGACTGAATAATACAGCATCAGGGTGAGATCAGGAGAGTAAACAATCATCAAGGGTCTGTCAGCTCAGGGCAGAAATGCAGAAGTTTTTCAGATTGTTCTTGCATTTGTTCTTTAAATAATGGCAGTATGATCCTTCCATCAGTTTCTGTCTGTGATAATCATGAGTCAAAATTTAAAGACTTCAGTCAAGGTGAACAGCATGTTCTGTTTGATGGGAATGAAAACGAGGCTGTGGGTTTTGATTAACAGGTTTCAGTGGTTTTAGATTTCAAGTCTGATTTTAACAACAATGTGTTTTCATTTTTGTTATGCTGGTTGACTCTCATTGAAGAGGATGTTCTGTTCCGAGCAGCTTTTAAATTATTGCCAAATGAAATATACAATTTGACTGTCACTCAGCTGCTGGTTCCACAGAGAAATCTCACTGTTCACATAACTGTATATTACATATTAAATATGTTTGCCTGATTCTGACATCCACAGTATTCTTGTTTTTCAATGACCTGTAGCTGGTAATTGGTTTTGTTCCATTTGTTCTGCTCAAAGGCAGATCTACAATTTAAAGCACTCTCATACCTTTTCTCCTCTTTCAATATGACAGTAAATCCCTCTGAGAAATATTTATGGAAATCAGGAACAGCACCGTCCCCTAGTAAGCGCTGTAAAATACAATATCTGTTCCTCGGAGTCCTCTGAAAGCAGGTTTGAGATGTTTCAGCGACAGACTTTGTGATGTTATTGTCTGGGTCTGTTTGTGGTTGTATCTGGTTTATTGCAGTTCTTATGGAAGGGAATTATATTTATCTAACAAAATAAAAACGAAATCTCTCAAACTTCAGTCTGGCTGCTGGTGAAAGGCAAAATGTCTGTCTTTTGAGGGGAGGTGTAATAAAGGTGTAAGAGTCACTTTATTGAGCTGCTCTCCCTGCACTGCATACATGATAAGACAGTGTTTTAGTAGTGCTCTTCAACAATGAGGTCATGCTAAGCGCTACAACCTGACATATAGAAGTTCTGCATAGCAGTGTAAACTGAGGATGAAACTCCCTCACTCTCTCCTTCACTCGCTCATGACTGACGCTCTTCCTCTGTGACTAATCAACTTAACCCTCTTCAGAAAACCACCATCATGAACCTTCAGTCATTCAAACAGATTTTTCTAGAAGACTTTAGCCAGATTCATGTCACAGGTCATTCACTGCTGACATACTGACTGTTCAGGTCACTTGAATTTCTTTGTGCCAAAAAATAGAGACAGTCTCATGTTTCTATGGTCCATGAGAAAACCGCAAATATAGGACACATCTGGGCTTCTCATTCGTTCCCCATCAGTGTAGCTCACAGTCTGAACACTCAGTCATCAGGAAATGATGTCACACAGCACCTGCAGTGGTAAACCCCCTCTGAGGAGTTATGACCATTTATCTGTTTCATTTTTCTTAGTAAGACGGCAATTATTAACTTACATGCTAGTTGGTGTAGAATTTGCTTAAGATGACCTGTTCTTTGTAGGGCAGGAAAAACTGAAAATTTTATTAATCATAATCATAAGACTGTTTTTGTACTTTGAGGTCTGATGCCACATAATAAACACATTGATAAATCTGGAATTGTAAAATGTTGAAACATGCAGAATGAATGAAATAAGAAAGATTCTTATACAAAGGTCATTGTCTTGTTTCCAGTGAGGAGCACTGGAATGTTCTTGGGCACATTCTCGGATTACACTGGGATAATACGGATCATCTGTTTTTTCACGAACATGGAGTTCCTGCGGGCTCGACTGCATGATGTCATTAATGATTATTAGCAGTAAATCATTTCAGCACCTGTGACACACAGTTAGTGTGACCCTCAGAACACACGTGCACTTGTTTTGATTATAAGCGTGATTAAATCTAGTGTAATTGTTTCCTTTAATAACTATATAATATATAAACGGTATCAACATGGTTCAAGCACCCCGTCTGTTTTAATGAGAGGAATTCTGGGAAGGGTCAGTTGACAGGACTCTCCACAGCCCGTTAAACATGTTTAAAATATGCTGACGGAACTAAAGCACTGAATAACAGGTTTGAGTGAGAGAGAAGGAATGGAAAAAAATTTTTTAATTACAATAAAGAGTAAAAAGAACACAACAGCTCAACACAATCATGTCCATCAGGAAAGTAATGAGAGTGACACAAGATATCTCACAATGAAAGTCAAGCATACATCAAACACCTGGAGCTGAAATATCAGTGTTTACTTTGTGTTTTAGATTCACCATCATTTCCTCTGTGGATGAAATCTTTTGGTAAATCTCGGATAATTCCAGACATTTATCTCTTCCCAAATTACATTCCTTTCCCCTGATAGCTGCATGATTTGTTCTGGTGTGTCATCTAATGTGTGCAGACTTTGACAAGAGGTAAAATTCAACACTTTCTCCACACAGATGATTATAATCTCTCACCCTGACAACTCCATGAATGTAAATGAGGATGTTTAAGAGAAAAAGTGTGTGTGTAAATGAGGATGGTAAAAATAGGGGAAGTGAGATTGAATTATTAATATTTCTCATACAGGGTATTGGGGTTCAAAAGTCTGAGATGCTTTCACTTGTATAAAAAAATTATACTTGTAATCATTTCCATGATAAAAATGTCATCATAGCACAATAATTGCAGCGAAACATTTAACTGAACATTTGTACATGAATATTATCATTTCTCTGTATGTATTACGTCCCCATTGAGACTCGATGATAATTATAACTGTTTTTAAAATGACTACATTTCAAAAGCTATTTCTAGGTTTAAATTAGATTGTGAATCATGTTCCTGTAGCTCAACTTGTGTTGTGTTTAAGTTTCATTCCCAGAGGACACAAGTACTGATAAAATATGTAAATGAATCTCGTGTTTTCAGTGTGCTCAGACTTTTGGACTCTTGGAGTTTATACAGAACAAACAGCTACACTAGTGAATATATTCATCTCAAACTGATCTCTGTGCTCGATCTTTAAATGCTCATTAAATAAGAGATGAAAAGGGTAATTCATGCTCTTAATACTAAATCTTAAGCTGTCTAGAAGGGAAATCGCAATAATGTTTTGATGGTAAAACTCAAAGCTTTTGTTGTTTTGTTTTGTGTTGCTGTTTTGCTTCACTGACATGCTGAAGTCTTTTAACAGCTCACTGTGGATTTGATTCTGAATATGTCATTATCCTCTCATTCTCTCCTTATGTTCTCTAACTTCTGTCATGATGAAGTGCTTTAATGTCTGGCTTGGATGAGAGCATCTAAACCTGATTTGGCTCTGAGGGAGAATCCACTAAACTCAGTAATTGGGCCCATCGTCTCTGTTGATCTATGAGAGCTGATTTGTGAAAATAACTCTGAACACTGAACGTAATCTTTGGGTTTAGGATTGGAAGACAGAAAAACATCCTCAGTGCTGTCGTGCTAAACAATGAATGTTAACTAAATCTAAACACGACGCTCTGGGGTGAATCTGGGCTTGTTTTCATTCTCAGGGGAATTTACTGTGTTGAACTGATTTCAGGGACTCCTGAGAGCTCTGGCCAGTAACAGACATACCAATCGTATACAAATACTGGCGCATTGAAACGCAGTCGACGCAAGGCCAGGGTCATAGGTCATATTAACACAAGCTGTTCTCCTGGTACTCTGTTACCAATACTGCTCATTTTAATAGAAACTGTGGGCAAACTAATCAAACAGAATCAATACACGTGTGATCAATACACGGTTTCATGTGTCAATCTAAAACACAAGATGCCAAACAGCTGTGATGGCAGTTAGACCGTGTGGCATACCGCACACTCATGGGCTTCAGAATCAATACAGACCTCAGGTCAGCCTCAAACAACAAAGACTAGAGAATCAACCAGCCAATGATGTGTCTGCTGATTACTCTCACTCTGCATGAGGGCAACACAGCAGGACTGCCCAATTCTCAGCCTATGAGCTAATGATGTCAGATTTCCCCAGCTCACCCCTTATTGCGCCTGACGAAGGAAATGACATTAATTACAAGTCATTTGTGGATGGAAGGCAGCAGGTGGTGCAAAGCTTTGTGGGTAATTGACATGGCGTAACTGAGACAGAACTGTAGGACACTGAATGAGTGAAGCAGACGGGTGTCCGGGTGACGCTGTCACAGATGAGCCACCTGCTGAGTTCACTCTCTCATCCAGATGTTCTTCACTGCTGTAAGAGTCTGTGAGGAGCCCTGCTGATGACATGACATCATCTCTCACCTCCGTTCACAAGTGTTTCTGGTAATGATCATTCAAAGGCATTTTAAAAGCTGAACTGACTGGGCAAAGACACACACACCTTTAAACAGCAAGCTACCATATAAATTACAGTGAAAAACGACATGTACTTTTACAGTAAAATATTGCTACAATTATTTTGTCACCTTATACAGTGAAACACCGGAAAAGGACAGAAACAGGCACAAAATGTCTATTATTGAACCAATACATGAACTAATACATGTTATCGGTAACTTCTGACAGACAGATGCAAGACTCACCAACTTTTCTTAGTACAAGATATGCATAATAATGTACTGTAGGAGTACACAAATCTCATTCAGATTCACTTCACTTTCATACACTGTGGAGATTAAGTCTCAGTCTGAATGTATCATTACCCCCCCCCCTCTCTCTCTTTGTCCTTCATCTTTCATTTCTTTCAAGGCTGTTATCTATATGCTGAAGTATTCAACACTCCAGAGACGAGAAGCTCCAGTAGTTGCTGAAAACAGAGGTCTCATAATTCAGCAGATGATGGGGAGGGGGGAAGCTAATCATCTTTGGTATTTGGTGAGGTATGATGGCAGTAATGTGAACAGGGAATTGAAATGTAATTCAGTTTCATTTGACTGGAATACATCAGTCACTGCCTAAATAAAATAAACTCTTTTACGTTTTGATGCTATTTTCTTATTGCATCCATGTCTCAATCTCTTTCTATGGTTCATTGAGCTTTAATGGAGGTTATTCATCTATCCAGTTATAAAGGCACAAAAATGTATAAAACAAATCCTACAGAATTAAATTAAAAGAACCAAAGATAACATCACAGGCTGGGGTGAGATGGCTCTTTTAAATAGCACCAGCAAGCAACTACCTAGCAACATCCTGGAAACCACATAGCAACACACATAAACACACAGTAAACAACAACATCCTGACCTTGTGGTGGTGACATTTGCAGGGGCAAACAAACAACAAACAAAAGCTGAGCTCATTCTAATGAATGTGCTGCTATCTCTTACCTTTAATAACTTCTGTCGTCTGAAATTCATCTTTATAAAGTGGGTCTGGTGACTGCAGACATCAGCTGAGGTGGACACAAGATGAACCTGCGTGTCATTCTTCATTAGCTTCAGTCATTAGCCCAGAAAACACACACACACACACACACACACACACACACACACACACACACACACACACAGACACATGAGATGAGAGAGGTGAGATTCATGTACCAGCACTCAGTATTTCTCTGTGTGTCTATCCTTAAACACTGACTGTGAACAAGCGGTGATTAACATGCAGTGTAGTTTGCAGTGGCCTGTACAATCTTTATATCTGCAATTATAGCAGCTAGTTATTGCTCATGGCAGATACACACAATTATGTTTTTACTAACTATACATACAAATATATATTAAAAAAAAGAAACTCTTTCACTCTTAAAACTTAATTATGTTAATCAAGTTTCATGATAGGACACAATCACTGCAGTTTCATCCACTCAAACAGACAAAAGAACATTTGCGTCGTAATATACAGAACTGTAAGTAGCGTCACACGCCATCAGATGGCGCTGTTGTGTCAGTGTTGCCACATGATTCATCTCTCGTGAGAATGTATATCAATTACTGCTAATATTTGTGTATTTATATTTGCTAATTAAGCTTTGACAAAATAAGAGGCAACAGTGAATAAGTGCTATAGACAGGTGTCAGGTATTTCGACATAGCATAAGAAGGGTGTTTTTTATAAGAAGTGGTAGTGGTTGTGTGTTAGTTGATTAGTTAAGAAAGTGAAGACGAAAAAGCACTTATTCACTGTTGCCTCTTATTGTGATTGAAGTTGCTTCCTTGTCCTCATTTGTAAGTCGCTTTGGATAAAAGCGTCAGCTAAATGACTAAATGTAAATGTAAAAAGATGAGTTTTTAGTTGTTTCTTGAAAACAGCTAATGACTCAGCCATTCTGATGGAGATATGGAGTTCATTCCATCAACCGGGCAGAGTGAAAGAGAGAGTCCGGGAAAGTGATTTCTTCCCTCGTTGAGATGGAACCACAAGACGACGTTCATCAGCTGAACGCAGATTTCTGGTGGGCACATAAGTGCAAAGAAGATTTTACATCAGATTGTCCGTCGAGTATCGCGGCTAAGTGATAAAATTCATTTTAATAACAGGATTTAAAAGTCGTTATTTGTAGGACTCCCAAACATTAGATTTTTCCCAGAGAATCACGGAGCAGATATAAACACAGACATACAGTTGTGTACAGCATCTCACAGAAACAAGGTAATCAAATGTAAAATAAGGCATCAACACAAGAGCAAGTACAAGAGAAAACAAACTATGAAAAACAATACCTTTATTAATCCATATTAGTCCTCTGTCTCCATCTAGTGTCCAAATAAGGGCTTCAGGAGTTTCTCTCTCTCCAGCTATACTTGTGAGGGACCGTTTAAAACATGAGAAGTGAAATCAGAATGAATCAGATGAAGAAGACTGACATCCACAATAAATGTGCAAGTCAAAACAGAGCCAATTACTGACACACATGTACACAAACACACTCACACACTCCAACTGATGATTAATACTCTGGAGAGAGAGAAAGAGAGAGATAGAGAGGGAGAAAAGAAAACTCAAACTTCACCATGTCTTAGAAAATGGAAATATATTTTTATTGATAATCTTAAAGATCCAAGTGTCATGAATAAAAGAAATACAGTAATTGACATCATTGAAAAGCAAACTCAAATATTGTCTGCACGCACACAAACATACATAAAGTTTCTCAGTGAGAGTTAAAGGGCCTCAGCATGTCTGTACCAAACTCTCTGAAAGGTGTCCGGCTTCTACATGCTCAGTGTCACTTAACACATTCTACAGGCTTGTGAAATCTGAATGATGTCAATCTGCAAATCATCACACAAGAAAACAGCTACAGAATGTTGTTCATTTCTCGTGAATCATGAAAATGCATAATTCTCCTGAATGCAAAATGTCTAGTGAGTACTGCAATGAATTCTGGGTAATAATAATAATGACTCCTATCACAGCAAATGCAAATGCGCATACTGATAAAATGGGCACATGCTTAAAAAACAAGCACAAAAACAGACTAAAGAGAAAAACAATTATGGCATAATTGTTTATTTTGGGTAGCGGAAATGTCACAGATCTGCAGTAGATACAACATCTGAAAGAATGGCTTTATTTCAACAATCTCCAGGGCAAGTGGAAATCTACCGACACATAGATGACAAAACAAAAGCATTCATGGACTCATGGAGGATGTTGTGTTATATATTAAGATGTATCTATAAAACGGTACTCTCTCTCAACAGCTGCTAGTTTTCATTCTAACTGGCTGCACTGTCACCAGATAAAAAAAAGACAATCTACACAGACTTACATTTGTATATATAAAAAACTGAAACAAATCTCTTTATTTCGTCCTGCAGAGTCTATAGAGCCCCAGATATTCAAGTGAATATAAGATATTCAGGTGATAAAATACGTCTTCAGTCCCTTTCAAGGTAATGCAGCAGGAGAGCTTGAGAAAACACACACAGCCAGTGACACCATCCAATGTTTTGTGTATAATTAATTCATTTGTGTCACGTCACAGCTTTTGTTTAATGAAACGCTTATGAGACGCTCACAGACTCCTGTGACTCCTCTAATAGAGTTCTCTCCCGGGCCTGTTTACTCTCCTGTGGCTCTTCACTCTCTCTTTCTGTCTCTGAGAGAGGTGCGCTGTTACCATCTGTTGATTATGTGGTTCATGTAATCCTCTGTAGGCAGGCGTGCCGTGCCCTCTCCCCCGGTTCCTTCCTCTCTGAACGGGCTGTGAAATGAAGCCTTTCCCCTCAGCAGCCTCTGCGCCCGGCGCTCCAACATGTGCTTGTACTGGTAGCGCTGCTGAAACAGGTCTTTAGCATAATCGTACAGTTTCATATCCAGTTCGTTCAGTTCCTCTATGCGCTGTATAGTGTCATTATCCAGATCGACGCCGGCCGCTCGCGTGCTGTTGTACTGCATGAAAGGTTGAATGAACTTGAGGTTAAAGGTGCGTTCGAACAGGTACTGCGTCTTACGCTGAAACTCGGTCAGGCCGAAGAAAGCCATGTCTCGCAGGTTCTTCTTAGCCGACTCCAGGAGGAGCTGAGATCGCCTCTTCTCAGGTACTGTGGAGAGGTTGTAGCAGCCCACCAGACTCAGGTCGGCCAGCATTCGGACCTGCCGGTTGTTGGCCAGGTTGTAGGGACAATCTGTAAACTGCTGCAGGGTGCAGCCTGACCAGTCTGTGCCCTCGTAGCAGGCTGGCAGCTCTTGAGGGGTGGGCGTACGCCCGTCGCACATGTGCAGGGAGGTCTTCCATGTCGCCCCGCGCTGCACGTGCCTCCACTCACTGAGGTATCGAGAAACTGGGTCCCTCAACAGGGTAATGTAGTAGAACTTCCTACAGGAAACAGAAGAAAACTCAGTGAATGAATCTGATGAAAGAAGTCATATGGCTTAAAGCACAAGATTAGATTATCGTGATTATGTAAATATTATGATAATAATGTATCATTATCCTGAAAACACGCAGAACAAAAGATAATTACCAAGATGGAAAATCATTTCTGTTGTTTCTGACAAATGATCTGATGTCCACAAGCTGTTTAAGTTTTAGCCAACAATTAGCCCCCTGTTCTAGAAGACCGAATGCAGCAGCTGATTCTGGAATTCATTGGTGTTGTAAATTTCAAAGCTTTCTTATTAAATACAACCACATTATGTAATAAACCAGAACCATCATAGACACCTGAAGGTACATAAGGGTTTAGAGAATCCTCTGAAAGAAGCTGTTTATATTGATCTGTGGATGTACGTGATACAGTGCAGAGAATCAGATCTCCCTCATGTGATTCTGTAACTTCAGAACGCAGCAGGGATGAGCAGTGGGTGGAAACTTCACCCCGGGCAGCATCAAACCTGATTAAACAGCCAGATTTCTCCCACTATCAAAGGCAACACAAACACTTTCACTGGAATGAATATAAATGTCATCTTCTCTGTGCCACACTTTAGCTGAAACAGCTGAGAGAGCGTGACCAACTAACAGCGGCCATTCTGTAGTCTTCTGTGTGAGAGGACATGTCAGAGAAGGAGAGAGAGAGAGAGAGAGAGAGAGAGAGAGAGAGAGGGGATTTTATCAGTACGTGAGCTAGCAGATTTCCTGTGATGTTTTGTGATGGGAAATTCTTCAGATTCAGGTTTTTCAAACTGTATTAGGACATTTTCTTTACAAAAATGGACAAAGGAAGTGAAGGTCAAACCAAAAAAAAATTATATACTGCCTAACTGCACCCCAGTTTGGACAGGTGACACACAGTGTGTGTGTGTGTGTGTGAGGGAGGGAGTGAGTGAGTGAGTACAGTTGTGATGTACAGTTTGAATATAATGGAAACACAAGCTGTTGAGGATGTGATGTACAGTTTGCCATATTAATATATACATTTTATATTAATATTAATTATTAATTATTAATTATTATATAATATAAATTTTAACAATGTAACGAGAAAGTAAAAAATACTTGAAGGAAGACAGAATCAAGACGGGGAGATGACAAGAAAAGAATCGCTCTCTCTTGCTCGCTCTTTTGCTCTCTCTCTCTCTCTCTCTCTCTCTCTCTCATAGCTCACTCACTCTCTTGTCCTCTCTCTCTCATCGCTCTCTCGCTCTCTCTCTCTTTCTCTCATCCCCTCATCTGAACTGTCTGTCAGATCGCTCTCTCTCATCTTCTCCACTCAACTGTTTTTGAGCTCCTGCCTTCTTCCTATTGGCCTTCTAATTAGGTTGCCATGGCGACACAGACAGGTGTATTCACAGTCTCACATTTTTCCCCACACTTGTTTTTTTTAACTACTGAGGCATGAAAACTACCTCTCTCTCTCGCTCTCTGTCTCTCTCTCTCTGTCTCTCTCTCTCTGTCTCTCGCTCTCTGTCTCTCGCTCTCTGTCTCTCGCTCTCTGTCTCTCGCTCTCTGTCTCTCGCTCTCTGTCTCTCGCTCTCTGTCTCTCGCTCTCTGTCTTTCGCTCTCTGTCTTTCGCTCTCTGTCTCTCGCTCTCTGTCTCTCTTCTCCTCTGTGGGCTAATGCACATCAGTGCTGTTGTTTGTGGTCTGTTTATAGTTTTTTTGTACTCAGCTGTGAGTTACTACTGTGATACTTACTACTACATACTGACTCCTGATTGTTTCCTGTCTCAGAACAGAATCAGGGGGTGTCTATTCACCACATTCCTAATCTGAAACATGCCATATAAAACACAAGATGCTCAGGTCTTTTCAGAAAGCCAATAACCTGTTTGAGCAGAAAGAGTTTATTATCTAAAAATAACAGCATAAGTTGAAGAAGTTCATTTTAATGAGTGAACATATAATGTCCAACTACACAAAGAAAGATTTCTTCCACTGAACACACACACACACACAGACACACACACACATCTCACCGGAGATATCTGGTGAATTCTCTGAAAGTTTCTTTGAGTTTCAGCCACCGATCTGTATCAGATCACATCCTGACTAACTCTGTGTCTGTGTGACACAGTCATTTTAATCAGGTGTCATAAACAAGTCCAGTTGCTTAAAAAGATCCGCCCAGCTGCCGTGGCCTCGCAATAGCAAAGTCTGAAAATATGTCTGCTGCCGTGTTCATTTGACATGTCGCTGTTCTGTGTTCTACCATTTAGCAGGTAAGTGGAGTGCGGACAGGTTACAGTGCTGTGATTATCATCATTATGACCTCACTTCCTGTGTGGTGCATTATGACCTCACTTCCTGTGTGGATACACCAGTGCACCACTCCAGTGCTTCACCGTTCTCCAGGCACTTCAGCACCAAGGACAGTGTGCAAACTCGAGCGTATGTCTCACAGGTGGAGAACAGAACTTCTGCAGCTACTCAGCCGAGATAAGAAAAAACACTCAAGAAACATTAGCCCTCGCTCTCCATCACAGACAAGCACAAACACAAACAACCCAGTTTGAGCATCATGGTGTAGACCTCACGCCTCGACGGGTCTCAGAGCTGCTGGTGTGTTTCAGACAGGTGATGGGTGACACCTGGCCTACTCTGCTTTTCAAATCCCCACACCACAGAGGCACGGGTGGCATGTGAAGTGTTTGTGAAGTGTTGGCCATCCATGTGAACCATCAAAACAACCGCAGGGCTTTCAACACCAGCTGAAGTCTTGACCTCTGAGTTTTTGTCGGGCAGAGTGTCGACACAACCAAAGTATCAGACAAAAGAGAAGGTCATCGTCTTTTTACAGCACATAAATCTGCAGCTGCTCAAGGCTGAGAAAACATATTTCAACTCTGTGGAATCAATTATGTATCAAAGGTTTTGGTGAAAAACACAAAACAATCAAATTTATCGGTTGTTCCTGCTAAATACTGAACACGCTCTGGCAGTTTCCTAAGATTACAGATAAACAAAAACAGGAAAATGTAATGAGCCAAAGACAGTAGATTTATGTGACACTGTTTATGACTCATTACTGTGTGCTAAAGGAATGATGACAGTGTTTAGAAGTGTCACAGTTTCAGGCGCTTGGCATCACACAGTAATCGAATCAGAGTCTCAGTGGTTCTGCAATGCAAGCAAATAAACCATCAACAGTCTTTAATGGAGACTATGAACAGAGCGGGAAACTGGTGTTTCTCATCAACCCCCAGTATCAAGAATCAGTTTCTGGAATGAAGGGAGATGTTTGACTGAGGCCAGTGTCAGGCTGGCTGTCACACAAATGCTTGTGTACTTCCTATCTAGACTGCACTTTAACTCATCACAGATACAGTGCCTAGTTCCAAAAGGTAACTAGCAACATTGTGCTGTCTTCTAAGGTACCTCATTTTGGCCAGCATCACGTTTCCTTTGCAGAGAAGAAGCTTCCCACCAAGCTTCCATAACTACAAAACAACTTTATTCAATGTAAAAAAGTCTAATTAAAAACATGCTAACAGCAGTCTGCCGCAAACACTGGTGAGTCAGGTCACGAGTGAAGCGCCATTTGTGTGGCGTGCAGAGTCGCTGCCTATAAACTGTGAAAGCTCTATTTCAGTGGTGTTGCTGTCTTTGGAGAAAACGTTTTGTTCATTACATTATATTCGTTTATCTGAGGTTTATCTATTTATTTCTACTGATATTTCTACTCTTGTCACAGAAGTACCAGAAGAAAGCCACTGGCCAGTGTTTAAATGTGTTCTTGAACATACAGGTCCACATTTACACTCACTGAGTCTCAGGTTTCACATCTGTAAGTCATAGTGATGCAATTACAAACTCCTCAGCACAACAGATGAGACAGAAAAGAGAAACTGAAGGCATTCAGTCTCCTGCACACAATATTGCACACTGTCACATCATATCTAACATCACCTCTCTCATTTATATCTATCTGTCTGTGCTTGATCGTTCTGCTGCTGTATTTCATTCTCTGGCTGAAAGAAATATTACAGCTGGGCTTCTAAACCATAAACATCACACAGCAATCTAAGAACACAACGTGTCCGGTGTGAAATCTCTGTACTGCACACTGAAGACGTCTCTCAAAGATGTAAACTTCCTCTGCCCTTGAAAACTCTCCTCCTCTATCCTTTCTTTTGCTGGTTCTTTAGAACTCCACTGAATGAATGTCAGCAGTGTGTTTTATACAAGCATGTGTTTAAAAGACACCAAACAAAAAGCATCTTTTGTCTGTAGTTTCTTTGTGGTGGTTCACTGGTGTACACTCTCAGTTTCTCAGGTCTGGCTTCTGTTTCTGCCTCCTGCACTTACAACCAGGCTGGTGTCATATGGAGGAACACCTCCAGCACAAACACTAAAATTATTTATGCAGTCCACCACTGTGATTGTACTGTGAAACAAGGTCGTTTTGTTTGCTTTCAGCAGCTGGAAACAATCAGAGTGAACAGTTATGTGCCATGAAATTACTTACTAGTTACAAATTACTAAATTACTTGCTTTTATTTGGGTTTGCAAACTTTTTCAGAAAGTTTTGGATAAAAAATCATTTGTGATATTCTGTCTTGTTTTTTCACATCAGACTGGAGGTGATGGGGCATTAAAATGACTAAATCAGATAAACAGGAAATACCCAAAACATTTCTTTAAACTTTTCATTTCTTGGTTATAGATCAGTATAGATAAAACACACCTAGTTTTATCAATAACAGTTAACACATGCACACAGTGTAATCTCAACCACTTCAACAGTCACTACTGCCTGACAGAAACACACGTGGTCATGTTACACATTTATGAGCAGTTAGCATGCTGGGATTTCTCTGTGTCAGTGGTGTGGGAGTCTGAATGTCTAAGAACTTCCTCTCTATACTGGGGTCACAGGTTCACACAGTGTTCAAATCCTGCAACGCTGCAGTCTTTAAAAAACTGCACTTCTGTTGTCACCTTTAAGAAATGAGATGCCACATTGCCCTGGGTCACACACACGCGCACACGAACATATGCGCACACACAAACATATGCGCACACACGCATGTGACTTTTCACCGGTTGCCATGACAGATTATCAGTGTCAGAAAGTGACACATGAATGGACAGAGAGAGAAGTGTGAACAGTCTCGCTGTCAATCAAGCGGACTGACAGTTTTCTCCATCCAGCTCAGTAACTGCTGTGATCTGCAGTCAGCAGTTAAATCAACACCTTCAGTTTAATCCTCAGTTCAGTTCAGTCATTTCACCACTGATGACACAGAATGCAGGTAAATGTCAGTAATGTTAAAATATCAAGATAAGAAATGAGTCACAAATGATTTCACTCGGAGGTTTCATGGTTACTGAAGTGTTACAATGAAAACTAAAGCACAGACACAGGGAGAGAAGAGGGTCGTGTGCTGGAATCAGGATGTTTCTCTGAAAAAGAAATACAATGACAGGAAAGATGGAAATCAGGCCTGTAGGAATAATCTGTCCAATAAATATTAATTATGCGATGTAAGAGGTTCAACCAACAGTATCAATTGATTTGAAATGCAGGTAATTGCTAAAAATGCTTAAAGGGACAAACCTCTGGGTTGTAATACAGTGATGTAATTCTGGTTCACAGGTTACAGACTAACAATTTCAATATATGAAGTGCAAGGGTTCATATTGACAAGTCAGATCAAAACAAGAACATGTTCAAAACTTTTTTGCAAATTTGTGACAAATTAGAAAACAGCTGAACAAACACCATTTGACTTCATTCAAAGCTGAGCCGCCTGTACACGCCCACGCTCACAGTGATTGGCTGCCAAACGTGATGGACAGTTGTACCGTCCAACACTTTCTGCCAGGAGCCTACACACTTCTCTGGATGATACTCAAACCTTCAGGTCACTGGATCTTTAATGTTTGTTTTTTTGGGGTTGTTTTGCATGACCCAAATGCACCATTTGCATATCAGCTACAGTCTGTACGTAGAACCACAATTCTCTACCATCTGCAGGGAAGGGCTGGAACGCAACAGAAGGGTTTGGTTCATATCCGCCCAGAGGAACTTGTTCAGACACTGGAGAGGATCTGCTGTACCCTTCGACAGGCTGTTATTCCATCTTTGGACAAGAAATGCAGAAGACAAGATCATCTGCTCCCACCAAATGGCCAACATGTTTCATATAAGATCAAACACATAACAAACATCTTACAATAGTCTCTCCAGCATCAAACATCAGCAGATGAATGTCAATGTTAATAACAGCTGCCAACATGAGCGGATTTAAATGACAGGGCTTAGAATGTTGTACGTAATGTGTAGAAAAAATATGATAATGTTATACAGAATGCAATCAAAATCAATTAAAAACTAATGAAAGCAGATCACAGTGTGTGTCTAAAACATGATGCTTTTTATAATATTCATGTTTAATACTTTATTCATTCTCTTTATATTGTCGCATTAATACATGCTCGGCTACCTGCTCAGGAAATTGCCACAACATTTACTTCTGATGATCACTGTTATCATAATGTTCAGCTACAAACCATCACACAGTGATTTGTTGAACTCAGCTGTCATGCCTCGTTCTCAGACTACAAACAGCTGCAAACTGAAACACGTCCAGCTTAATCACATCCCTGCAGTTCCAGACACATGACAAGCATGTTATTATGAGAAACCAGGAATAAGAACAGCTGTTATAAACACACGGACAGAGAAATTACACATTACAACCCAACCAAAAAAACAACATTAAACAAATGATACTATAGAGTAATAAGCCAATCAAATCCTGGTGGCTAAAATCACGTTTCATCCTACAGTATTTCCTGCTAAGGAATTTTAAAATAATTTTCTTAAAAACAAAATTAGCATTTGATTCTTCAGCACAAGACTGAGTCAACATTTCAGAGAACGCATACTGTTCAAATCTATTCTTTACTCATTTAAGAAATTAGGTAATTGTTTCAAGGATGTTTATATAGTTCTAGTAAAAAACAAGACCAGAACACCCATTAAAACTTGTTTCACAAGTTCTAACTGTGATCGCAAAAGCCATACAATGGCATATGTCATACGTCATGCCAAGAGCACATAATGGATACAGGATTTTAATAGACTTCCTGTCTCTTACAGGCCTGTTTCTAAACAGCATGTGATTATTGATGGCTATGAAGGGAAGATCTTTACTGTCATTACTGAATTTTATGTTACAAAGTATTCTGTCCCTTGTCATTTCTTAGCATCACTGTTATAAACGATGTCATATAATCATTAGTGTGGAATTCTGGGTAAACCGGAGCAGCGTTAGCATGTGAGTGAAGACACTGGTTTGTTTTGACCTCTGAGGGTCAAACGATCTATATAAAGGTTAGCTACAGCAAACAGACAGTGAGGGCAAATTTCAGTTTAGTCCCGTCACAGAGAGTACACACAGCTTCAGACTGAAACTGTGGTACAAACTAATCTTAACGGGCAGAACAGCATCGGGGAATTTCTGATGTTTCTGCGGATAGCATTTAATGAATACAGTATTATGTCGTTATATGTTAAACTCTTTTTCATTTTTCAAAAAGAACAAGGAGAAAAGAAACCAAGTTCTTGGAGTCAAAGTGAATACACACAATAATTCATCATGATGAAGGATCAATCATCATCAATAAATGTCAACACAAGCTCATCCTTATTTTTCATTTCTGGGTGGACTGTATCTTTAAGCAGAGCTGATATGAGGTAATATTATTCCAGCAGAAACATGTGGAAACAATCCCAGCTGAGAAATGCCACTGCATCTCTGAAAAATGCTGAAATCTGATTTCTGCTTTATTCAGTTCAGGCTGTTTAAAGTTTCAGTTTAATGAAACTGGAGGTGAAGTCAGTCAGTCTTGTTGAAGGCATCAATCAAGTACCTGTAAGCTTTCTGATCCTAACACAAGATGCAGTGGTATCACACATCCCTGAAACACCACCTTCAGCTGTTTTTACAACAAACCAACGGTTTAAAATCTCAAGCTCGAACAGCCAGTCTGGTTCTGTGGGGTTCTGCTCTGCTGATAAAAATGATGGATGGCTGGATTCTTCACTGTTCATCTAGATCTCACTCCACTTAACATCCACACCCAGATAAAACCAGTTTAAACCCGTTCGGTCAATGATTCAAAGAAAAACATGCCCTCAAGCTGCACTGCACTGTAAGAGAGTCAACCAATGAGCAACCTTCACTCATGTTGTTTTTACACTTTGTAGAATTATTGTCTGGCAACAAAGATTGAAAACTGAAAGCCGGAAATGAAAAAAAAAAAACGGTTTTCATTTTACCTCGATTCACTTTGCAATAATACATACTGTGTTTTTAACAACACTTCAGAATAACATGTCCATTAACTATACACCAAACTATGATTTTAACCAATGCAGACTCCATTTAAAAAGATTTCATGGTCAGGTGAACTCAGTCTGGATTAAAACCTGTCATGTGATAGGGACGTCTCAGTGAATTGTCTGCTTACATATATGATTACCCACAATCCCCTGCACATCCTCAAAGCTTTAAACAGGTGGATCTTTGTTTACACTGGTCATTGTCTGGAGATGCATTGAAATTCAATTATTGAAATTCTGCATTTTCAACAATTCAATTATCCTGCTTGTCAAACAGGCTGCCGTAGATCACGAGATTCCTTCACTGCCAAATCTAACAACCCTCAGGCAAGAAAATCACAAGTGAAATGTTTTTAATACTTCCACTGTTGCTTCTAGACAGCACGAGATTAAATTGAAAGCAAACTGAGATTTGTCTCATTTTGTCTGTTTATTTTTCTAATATAAATGAGCAACGAGAAAGCAATCTCGGAGCAAAAATAGACATCCCATAATTCACTTCCCCCAGTTTAAACTCATGACAGTAACAGCACACGCTGCAACACCTCACTGGAGTGGCTTTAATCTTTTGACAAGCAAGAGAAGTTTGATTGTTTTGAGGAATGTTTCAGTGTACGGAAATCTCGCTCGCTCTGAAACGGATGCGCAGTCAAGATCACGTGACACTTTCTCTTTAATTTAAGCAGTACTGGGAAACGTGTCATGTGACCTGTCTGCAGCACAGAGAACAAAATTAATATTTCAAAGCATTTCATTCATTCATCATTTTTACATTCAATCTACTTTGTCGTGTTACAGAGCAGTTCTCCACAGCTGCCCTGCTCTCCTACTAACCATCCAGACACACTCAAACCAAAGACACTCATAAAGAGCGGCACCATGTGACTTTAACAAACACACACACGGTCAAACCTGAGGAACTCTGTCATCTCCTGGAGATTACGGGTGAGATTACATTCTATAAAACCATTAGTTACCAATAACATCATCATCAAAGTTACTCATGCACTTGATTTTAAGTTCTCTCACTGTACAAAGACCAAAATGTTAGTCATGATTTTACTGACGTTTGCACGAGCTCTCCTGCAGATTAACAGTCTGATTCATTCTTTTCATCTTTTGAACGAATCGACTGATCATTTCTCAAAGACCAGATCGAGTGATTCATTCATGTCAGCCACATTCCTCATGTGGGCTCACTGGAAAGAAACAGAAGACCAGTTTAACTTCTCTTTTGAGTTCAACAGAGGAAATAAAGTCACAGGGTTTGGAGAGACATGAGAACAAGACCACTGGCCTGCAGCCATGTTTTGATGTTCAATGTTCTTTAAATGCAAATGGCTAAATAATGCAGAAGACGAAGAGAGACAGTATCTCACAGGGTTCCTAATCTGCTTCCCTTTCTATTCATCCCTCATGCACTGGCTGGATTGTTTTCTGGTTATGTAACCCAATATTGGAGCAAATATTCACACTCACATTACCAAAACATCATTCTGCTCAATGATGTTTTCATCAACTGCTCACTGATATTTTTCAATCAATAGCAAGACCGTTTTAAAAAGCTACATTCTTTTTTATATACGTTTAGAATTTGATCTCCGGAGAGTCACACCAGATTACGTTAAAGAGAATATGACCGCAGACAGACAGACAGACAGACAGGTGTTGTACCCAGTCATAATGCTTTCTTTGTGATTTTGAAGGCAACAGACCATCAATCTTTTCTTAAATTACTCTTCACAGACAGTTTTGAGGTCACTGTAAATCTTGTCTTTTCATCAATGTGGCTGGACTTATCCATTTATCACTCTCTCTCTCACACACACACACACACACACACACAAACACACACACACTTTCTCTCGTCCTTTCAATTTTATCACAATCAACCCCTCCCTTCCTCACACACACACACACCTTAAACCTTTATCGTAAACAATCCTCCGTCTAAACCTCAAAGTTCCTCACACTAGAACCTGTTTGTTGCTTTGCTGATTCATGAGCTGGAAAACACTTGACTGAATCCACCCACATCCTCCTGCAGCTCTACTGTACACTGGGTATCTGCAGAACAGCTGCCTGTGATTGACCTCCATCACAGTATTAATAAAACAAGCCCAGTTGAATATAAACCAGCCTGCAGTCATCTGAACATATGACATCACTTCCCCTCTATATACTGCAGGCCCAGCAGATGTATAAATAGTTTCATATCTCCAGTTCCTTCCCTCACACTCTGCCATGAGTTATGTTTCAGGGAATGGGGAACCTTCATAATGCTGCTTGTATACCAACACATACACATCCTCTGGAAACACACGTCTGAAGAGAGAGAGAGAGAGAGAGACACACACACACACACAAAACTCAAAATAAGCAAAGCAGCTTTACATAGAGAAACAAATTAGTGCAGAAATGAGTGAGTGAGCGAGAGGGGGGGGGTAGCCAGAGAGATTGCATGTCATCGTTATATTAGGTTTGTGACCTATTATTAGTTCACTGTGAGATGACCCTCCAGGTTTGGATTTGTCGATACAGGAGCAAGTGTGAGACATAAAACATTTAGACACACACAACAACACACAACAACACACCTGCCCATTAGACTCACTCCAAACCATCACACTGTAATTACAGAGTGTCTCCTGCTAACCACTCATCACCTCCTAATTTGCCCTTGTAAAGCACCAACCCACTGAAGAACTGCAGAGCGACCCATTTCCTGCTCGCACCTGAGACACGCTAAATAAGATGTCAGTCACCGCGGGTGTCTCGTTCTCCTGAGAAATCACATCATCCATTTTACAAACACAAAGGAACTTGAGGACATCGTAGTTCATGGAAAACACAACTGTCATTATGTCCCTGATGTTAGCTGAAGCAGTCAAGAAGAGCAATAACAGAGAGAGACGCTTCTAATCATTTATCTCTGACAGCTCGACCCGTGAGTCTGTTCTCACAACTTGTGCAGCAGAGCCAATGTATGTTTCCTTCTGTTTAACCCTCCTTTAACCAAAGGGATGAACAGTTTTCCTTTAGTGAAATAAAATGATCAGCATTTCATCCTCATACCTACATTTCATTTCATACAGCACTGCGTTCCGGCAAACGATATTCAGATCAGATATCTAATCATTGAAGCAGCGGAGAGAGAATTCAAGGAGCCGGTTCACCATTAAAAGTGTACCGTGCGTTAGAATCCATTTTGGCTTCCATGCTGTATGTGATTTTGTTTTGTTTGGGTTGGTACGGACATAATTTTCACATGTAGGAAATGACTTTTAAGTTTGTTACAAGCTGATGTGCGAAGGGACCAAAGTTTCACTGTCCAAAATCAAGCCACATCATCATTTATGTTCCTCCTTTATAAATAACCCTGAGTAAACTCATAAACTGACTCTCTGTATGTGTCACTAGTGAGAAGCTCTTCAGCACACATTGAGAGATCATCATAACACCACAGACGCCTTCAGAGACAACAGCCTCTGATCTCCAGCTGATCTGATTGGATTAACACACTAAAGCTGTCCCGGCACCAAGGGCCGTGACTGTGCGTGACTCCGCCACGTGACCTGCGACCTCTGACGCCAGTAACATCCCGAAGTTCAGCGGCAGCCCCCTGACCTCCTAACCTTAATACTCAGCTACAAACAAGCATTTAGCACCTGCAGTTTTAAACCAGGTTTGTGCACAGCAGTCACACAGATAAACAACTTGTACTGCATGTAAACACTCATATGTGACCTGATGCTAACATTGTCACAAGAGTTTTTTCAATCTTGGGGTTTTCAGACGGCTTCACTCAGACACATATTTCACACAGAAAAGTCAAAAGGCAGAGGAAATGATCAGTTCCATTCTGATTGGTTGGCTTAACTCCGTTTCCAGGAGTCAAGACACATTTGGGAAAACAACACTTGTGTTTACAAGGTACATGGTGGGAGTAAGTGCTTAAAAGAAGGATGGGCCAAAATTTGCAAGGTTCCTGGCACATGAGTCTTCTAAAAGTTATTCCAGCTTATGTTGGAGATTCTCATTAACAAGTCAAACAATTTGAATATTCCCTCTTTTAATACCCTGTTATATTCCACCTGACCTGCAGAATAACATTCAATTTCAGATTCACATCAAACAACACTTTGACTTAATTCAGAAGTGTCCCTCTTGTCCAGCTGGCTGCTTGTTGACCAGAATGAGCTGGGCTTTGAACGAGACTTCAGGTAGAAAATCTGGTTAGGTGTTTCTGGTATTTCAGAAACTCCCAGGCTAACAGGAAACCTTCTAAGAACATTGGTTTATGTTCTCTGAAAGTTCTCAGTTACCAAAAGGTCTTGCAGTAATGTTAGTAGATCTTTTAAACGTTACATATCAAAAATATTATTAAATCTTAATTAAAAATGTTTCGGAATTAAAAAGAATGTTCTTATAATCAAACATTACTGTTAATAAAACGTTTAAAAAAGGAACATTTTGAATGTTCCTAGAACGTTTACAATTTTAACGTTTTTATTAATTAATGGAAACATTAGGGAAATGTTCTAACAACCTAATATTGTTTGCTGGGCATGAGGCCTGTGGTTTTCTCTTCATCAGTGGAGAGCTAAGGGTCTGAAAGGCTGACATCTGTGTAATATCAAAACAGCAGTTTTCACCTACGTGACATTTCTTAAGATAAATCACCCAAAGTGAGGCTGAAAAGAAAAGCCCTCCAATTACCTTCAAAAGTGCGTCTGAGTGGCTCTCACCGAACCGTGAGCCATCACAGCTTGACAACATGTGATTTAATTTAGCTCTGAACATCCTGCATCTCACAAACCAATCCTGAGCTTATTCACTCCTGCCAGATACAGGAAATGTGTCTTCAGGGATTCCAGCCTCACAAACCAGGTAGCCACAGCCGCCTCTAACAGACTGCACACGTGTGTGCTGTTTCTCTACAGCTCACACATCAGTCATGCAGGTTCACCCCGTTTCCTTGTTCTGTTCTGTGTCACATGAAAAGATTTCTTCTCTTTCTGTTCTTTATATAATAAAAGTTGATAGGACGGCGTCTACAAATGCCAACATGTAAAAAAGAAATACCAATAAAGTATTATAAAAGTGATTTTTTTGCTTTGTGCCATATATTTCTTCTATAGCAATATAATAACTCTGAAATGGACTACAAAGGTTTTATGGACTACAAAAACAAATCATTTCATTAGTTTTTAAAAACTATAACATTAGAAAATAATGACAAAGTGAATTGAATAAAAATAAATAGAAAATAATACTTTAAAATTTGTTTTCAAATATGAGATTTAGTCCCTATTCAGTGTATCTGTATGAAAAACAGCATGCAGCACAGTCTACACAAATGATTACAAATGTCTATAAGAGACTAATAGACATTTGGAACAGCGAGCTTCACTGCTGCAGGCAGCGTCATTTTACTGAGCAACTAATGCGATTAGAGGCGTGCAGCTTTACATCAAAGGTGAGAAACGCCCCTAAAGATGACAGCTGATGGAAAGTGTCCGTGCAGCCCAGCAGCACCAGCAATACATGCACGACCACACCGTACGAGCAGAGAGACCCAGACAAGAGACAATATACACTGAGAAAACCAGACGAGAGACGAACAGCCAGGAATACATACAGCACAACAAGAAAACAAGAGAGGGGGGAAGTCTGAGAATATTTTGGCTGTCATTTGTCTCTGTGGACAGGTAGTTAGTGGCTTACCACTGGGTTGCTCCCTGCAGGCTGCTGTTCTGTCTTTCTGGCTCTCTGGATCACGGGCTGCAGCTGAAGCTGCTGTTATTATGGGTCCATGTGCCTTCTTTAAGATTACAAAGAGGATTCACCTACTGAGAGACTATTTATAACCTCTGATCCCAGTGACCTCCTGACCCCTCCGTCCTCAATGCTCCACACAAAACACCACAACAACCCCACAGAAACACATTAGAAACAGCCGGAATACCACAGCAACACCATAGAAACACATTAGAAACAACCGGAATACCACAGCAACCCCATAGAAACACATTAGAAACAACCGGAACACCACAGCAACCCCATAAAAACACATTAGAAACAACCGGAACACCACAGCAACCCCATAGAAACACATTAGAAACAACCGGAATACCACAGCAACCCCATAGAAACACATTAGAAACAACCGGAACACCACAGCAGCCCCATAGAAACACATTAGAAACAACCGGAACACCACAGCAACCCCATAGAAACACATTAGAAACAACCGGAATACCACAGCAACACCATAGAAACACATTAGAAACAACTGGAACACAACATATGTTTAAAAAATAATAACAGGTGGAATATTAAACTGAAGACCTGCCATGATTCTGAGCATTAATGTCCAGAACAAATCCTCTTATTCAAACCAGACATAATATCTCAGAACAGACCCAACACAAAGCAGCACCGTCTAAAACTGTCACCGTTCTGTCTGATCCAGACCAGCCAACATTTCATCATAGCTCCACTTTCACCCGCACATACAGAAAACAGACACGTGGGGACCTGCATGAGAAATACATATATTAATAAACCCCATCATTGAATCATAATCACTAGTTATTGAAAAGCTTTGATACTTGAAAGGTTTATTGGCCTTTAACAGCTGTTTTCTGCATAAATCTCCCACAGCATGCAGACCATGTAAACAGTCTGTTGCCAGGGGTTACAGACTGGTCTTTAAGCTCTCTATGGTGCTGTGCTTGAAAACTAAGATGGTGCAGGTGATTGGTTAAGAACAGGGCAGAACACTGACATGCAGAGATCATTCTGCAGACTGTCTGAAGGCTGTCTTTTACTAACCGGCCTGTATTTCCTCTCCTGTATTAATTAAACAAGATGCACTGAGTAACATAATGAAAGCGGGTCAAATTAAAATGAGTCAATGTAAACATAAAAGATCCTCGCCTGTCATTCACACAACACCTATCCTGTCATCTGAATGCTGCAACAGTAATTAGTATGACATTTATAGTTCACATCAGACGTTTTCAAAAAACCTTACAGTGCACTTAAAGCATACGTGTTATCAATTAAACCGCTCCTTAGGAATCGAACCTGAGACCTTAGCGTTATGCTATATAAATTGAGCTGTTATCAAAAATGCTTACCACAGGGTCAAATCCACAACTCTGCATCACTAACCAGTGAACTGTGTGCTATTCAGCTCTTTGTATTTACTGCACACATGGCGAGTCTATCTTCACAAACACACAAACAGCAGGCGAGTGTGAACTGAGCTCTGCTTGTTTAAGTGTGCCTGTGGCTGACGGTGCGAGGCCGTTGAGATCAGCTTGTATCAACTGATGGTTTTCTCTTTAGTGTGAGTCACTTAGGCCAGCGAGTCAAGGCTTGAGTGATACAGTCCATCAGAAGGGTGATTATTACACTGCTCAGGTCAGCTATTAAACCGTCTCTATCAGTGATTAGACATAACCAATGATGAAATACTTAACTTTCATCAGCTTAACCTAGTAGTGTCAACCAATAAGGCCTGTTCAAGTCAGATGCACATTAGCAGTGATCTTCCACAATGCCTGTGGATTTAGTAGGTTTCACAAATGCAGAGAATGTCTTTACTGGAAAGTGTCTCTTTCACCGAGAAGGATTACAGGTTTAAGATATTAACTGACCTTTTGCTAAAAGCACACTGGAATGTTTACTCAATCTACAGCAAAATCCCCAGAAACCACCAGAGAGTGAAACAGGTTCTGGAATGTCTTTCTGTTTTCCCCGGAGTATTCGCTGTAAAACACGAGTCACTGCATCCATCATTAGGCCTGTGATTTCCAAACGCACTGAAAGGTCATTAAAGAAATCATTCAAGATGGAAAGATGTTATTTCAGCGCTCCCTACAGACCTGCTAAAACAACCTATTGATGACTTATCTGATTACACAGCTGGTCAACTTACTTACTCCAGTATAAACTGAACCACTGTGGTTTTCTGCTCTTTGTGACAATAAACACAACCGAGCCACTTAATCCTCAGGTGAACTTAAAAATGACACAAAGTAAAAGAGGTTGTTTTAGTCCAGTGGTTAAAGGTCTTAACTACAATCTTATAACTAGTTTTACCAAAATCTCATATCTACTGCAGTTACAATAATACAACTGTGTTAAGGCCACCGTTATAAAAACAAAGGATAAAAGAACAGAAATACTGTACAGATTGAAAACCTTTTATATACATTTATAGATTATTTTGATTTTATGGAAGTAACAATTCATCTAAATTAAGAAACAAATGAGTTACAGTTCATTTTTCATTAGAACTTCAGTAGAATTAGGAGAAAGATTCATGAAAATGAATCGGGTTGAATCTCGTTTAGTCAAAGTTTAAATGACTTCAATTATTTTGATGAGTTAAAGTGCAACAAAAACAAATGTGAAAGATACGCTGCCACAAACACAACAGTTTAAACTGCTTGTGTGCTAAATGTTCGGAAACCTTGTAGTTTACAACAGACCCAAAAACAAGCTCACCTGGATCCGTTCGCTTTACTTTCTCTTTTGTTAAGAACTCCCGGTACGCAGTTGGTGAGCTCGGTCCAGTCGGCGTGTAACCCGCAGCTCCAGCCGGTGGAGAACCGGGAGAACAGCCAGGTCTCCTTTCGGTTCGGACGGTAGCAAGTACACTTCTTCTGCCCGGGTCTACAATCACACGGAAGCTCCAGTCGCACATTTTGGACCAGATGTCTTCCGAAAGTGGTGCCGCCGGTCTTCTGGATGTGCAGAAACACGATCACGTCTTCGCCCTTTATTTCGAAGTCTATATTGCGTTCTAGGTCTCTTATGGGGAATAAGTACTTTTTAACATAGTGGGGATCCGGAGTGGGGAATATGGTCCGGTCCTCCTCGTCGAGCAGGTATCCGTGGGGGGAACCGAAGTTTATCACTCCGGGCGCCACATACTGATACAGAATCAGCATGAAAAAAACCGATCCGACGACGACGAGCAGAAATCTACTGGTCCTTTCAATCATGTTCCTCTTAGTGTCGTGCATTTGTTATCATTTCTCAACAACAACACAATCAGTCCGTACTTCACTGAGGGGCTGCGCCCTGCTCGTCTCTCCACACACACGCATCATCTTAGATGACGGAGTTCTGAGTCCCCGTAAGACTTCACGGTTCGACACACTGTAACAAGCATTGAAATACTGTATCACATCTGACAGCACTGATACATCGTATCCACACGCGCTAGTCTAACTACATCCAGTCTGTCGAAAATCGCGATTAAATCCGTTCTCGGGGCTCTGATCCCGGATCGGTCGAGTTTTCCGTGTCGACGCCGGTCACCCACAATACCTCCGTTGTCTCGTGTAAGTATTCGACACGGAGACGAACGCGAGACCCACTTTCCCCGCTAACACACACGGCAAGCGCACACAAGTAACTACGAGGAACGAGCTTTAATTCTTTGTGTCAGGTCACGCTTGCCATTTAATTTCGACAAGCGTTCGGTTATGTTGTTTATTGCACGTTGTTGTTCTCAAAACCAGGGCATCAGATTTATTCTTTATAGATTTATTTATTATATTAATTATATCTGATACATACTCTTAATTTAAAAAAATAAAGTATGCACATTTTTAAAGCATCTTAATATTTTAGATATCTGAATATATGGACCAATTGAACGATTATTATAACAAATAATTAGATGGATTGTACTAGTTATCAAAAACGAGTTACCCTGGCTTAATGCCATTGAAGTGGGCATAGAGCGATTCTTTCGAACCACGAGAACGCAAATATGATGCGTGAACCAAAAGATCAATCGCGAAGTAATTGAACAGATTCAGAGTCACTACCGCATCTCCACAGAGAACCGACAGGCGGCGACACTGAAGAGTGTCGTGAGAATGTGTCTACAGCATTGAATTTACTGTATTTATTACACGTCATTCTGTATATTACAAATGTATATTACATTTACATTTACAATGTAAATGTAAATGTAATACAGAGGTGAACTCTCTCTCTTTCTCTCTCTCCACCTCAGTGAAGTAATCAGCAATGTCTCTCTATGTCAGAGACCCCATTTGTCCAATTAATGCAATTAATTTAAGCCACAGTAGCTTTTTAATGTTGCTAAATCCTTCCTACAGCAACCATTCAATCAGCAGGTACATTCAACTGCATATTAATACATAATATAGTACATTTACATTTACATTTAGGCATTTGGCAGACGCTTTTATCCAAAGCGACTTACATTGCATTATACTACACATTGATCACTATACATTAAGTATGTGCAATCCCTGGGATCGAACCCATGACCTTGGCGTTGTTAACGCCATGCTCTAACCACTGAGCTACAGGAAAGCTGTATAGTGCGTATATTGTGAAGTTACCCATGACAATCAAACACTGCAGGTTTATTGAATCATTCTGGAGAAGTGAAAAATGTACGTTATACCACTGCAACTACAGATCTGGAGAACTTGAGTCATCTACAGTAAGTTACTGAATGCAGTAAAACTGTATTTATGAATATGTCTCCTGTCCTGACAGATAATAACTGATGCTTGACTGTCTGATGCTGTGCATGTCACAGGCAGCGTGTGATGTCAGTGTGGAATCTTGCTGCTTCACTGGTTTCAGTGTATGTTGTCACACTTGGTGAGGTCACACACAGCTGTACACAATGTTCTGCAAGAATGAAATGCTTTTTGGTAGTAAAAATTTGGAACGACTTCTGAGCTGCAGTTTAAAGTAATAAACTGTATTGCGTGCGAACAGCAGTTATAATAGCATGCAATAAACTTTAGCAGAATGATCTGAAGCAATAGTTTACCCACAGAAAGTGTTTTTTGTAAGTCATATGGGTTTCAAATGGGAGTGAGTAACAACTGAATCATTTCACAAATACAGAGAAAGAAATATCAGGTACAGATTAACCAGACAAAGAAGAACATACAGAACATTACACACCTGAACTGTTGTGAGTGTAGTGAGTTATCTTTAACAACAGTTTCATGATATGGTTTGTTAATGGTTAAACATGTCTGCTCATTAACCAGACACATTATAAAACCTCCTCCAGGGTAAAGCAGATATATATAGATTATGATGAATGTGTGTGTGTGTGTGTGTGTAAAGCACATTTGAAGATTTATACAGTTCATACATATGTTCATTCAGTGAGATTAGTTTGGTCATTTAAAGTGACAAATCAGAAAGTACGTCTGCTCTGATTCTACAGGCCTGACTGCTGATACAGCCAAACAGGTTTTTAAACACTGCGGGTACCAGAGAGATCCGTCGGACAATTATCAGATTGATTCACACCACAACACTGTGCAGCAGAAAAACTCCTTCCAGATTTTCCTGTCGCTGAGTTTCTGTTCCATCTGTGAACTGAAGTCAGAAACACAGACAGCGGCACTGCAAAATCAGATTAAACTAAACCACAAGCTTCCCAAAGACGAGCAGTGTTTTTAAATTCAGATTTTCCACCATGACCTTCAACTACACAATCTCTAATATAATCAAATAACAACCTTCCTTCCGAGACTGTACAAAAACCTGCGAAACGCTTCCAGCAACCTTGTCGGACACCAGAGTGAAGTTAATTATTGTTCTTCCGGGCTTACTTTCAAAGAAATTTTAGTCTTTTAATTTAAAGGTCAATGTTAATGTTCAATGTTAAAATACTTCCTCATTTCCCAGTGTGAAAACTACTTGTGCCACTTGCGTCACCAAACGTAATTTCAAACATAACGACGGAAAGTGTTTTAACATGGAAAATATGACATATAATGTAACACTGTATATTACATTATATTTAAATCACATTATAATAAAATATGACATATAATTTTTATTATACTATAATTTATATTATTAGCACATTCTAACCAGTTGTCATTCTCAAGGGTACATGTGGTTAGTGCAGATCCATGGGGTATCATTCATGTATGTGGTACAAACAATGAGGTTGACGTTACAAATCAAAATTAATTTGAGGTTCATGTGATGTACAATATACAAATATTTAAACTTTCCACGTAAAGACAAATCACATCATGTAGGCTATCACAAAATCATCCTTCTCTCTCACAGATGTCAGATCAGTGCAGTGAGCCACCCGTCCTTATGAGTAACTGAATATTACAGTGTATAACATGCGCTAACATGTACACAAGAGTATGAAATGACAGCTCAGATCAACAGATCACAGAGTTTGTGTGACAGGTTACCGACAGCACTTCCCTCCTAACCCATCAGCCTCAGTGCAATCCACAAACAAACAAGAAATTATTCTGATGTTCTTCAACATGGCAACCCTGCATTAGCTAAAGCATCTCTAATGCTCTAATGCTGATGTGGAATTTACATAATGAGGGCTGGGGAAAATGAGTCATATTAAAAACAAACAGTGTTTTGAAAAGGTAATCAAGGACTCCTCAAAGCCCCGGATCCTCGGATCCTCTCCTCTCAGCCAGCGGTTGCTCATTTGATATGTTAATAAGCTCCAGATGCAATAATTTGCCAAGTTAATTAAATGATGCATTCAAGGGGCCACAGTGAAGTGTTTCCTGATTACAGTATAAGATACACAGCAGATTCAGGGGATCTGAGCTTCTGTAAAACAGAGAGAGAGCGAGAGAGAGAGGTATGGACAGGACAGTGTGGGTGAAACTGTTCCCAATAGGATAGTCTGATTGATAAACAGACAGACAGAAGTGGATTACAGACTGAGGAGGCATAAACTGGGACAGTTTTGCTCATCCACAGCTGTATGTCTTACATCTGGACTCATGAGTCTGAGTTCAGTGTGTGTTCTGAGGTTCTATACTTGGAAACATGTAGAGGGAAGCCGGCCACATGTGAGTCCCTGGAGACCGTTCACTCAAGACTGATGGGTGAGTTTCGCAGTTCACTTTCATCAGCTCAGCCCATCTGTTCTCACAAGCTGTGTTCTCATACACTGGGTCCCTACATAGTGTTCACTGAGCAGAAGATATTTGCAGAAGTTCTAAAATTACAAAATTAGTTCACCTGGAATGCCTATAGCAAACATCATCAAACACAGCGATGACATAATATACTTCATAATAATATAAAGAGAGTTATACTTTCAAATATAAAATTAATCCCCATCTATATGAAGTATATATTTAGGCTTATATAATTCTTTAATTCAATACTCAAAAATAGCCAAGTTTGTTTTACTACATAAAGTTCTGGCACACCAATAATAATAAAAGGAAAAAAAACAAAGCTTTTTCTATTGCAAAATGTCTGAAGGTAATTTTTCACTGAAGTAAACGTTGTTAAGAGATGCAGTCAGTGAGTTTTTCTTTAGCATGTTTGATTTACATCAGCGACGGTCAGACTGTCATTTGTGTTGAATTGAATTCATGTTTTATTTAAATTACAAGTCCTGAAAAAGTAACAGGTCAGTCATTCCATCTTATCACCTAAGGAGAACTTGTGTTCGCTTATTTTAGACCCTCGTCCCACAAACATCCAGAACAGAAAGATTCCGTACACAGCAGATTCAATTACACAGGGTAGGAATGTAGGATATGTAATGCGGTTATGTAATATTACCGTACAGTACAGTTCAGGTTTGTCGTGTTACAGTATCTTGCTGCATCAGAATGACAGAATTTAGCACAGCTCTCTCTCTTTCTCTTGGACTAAAACTCTTTCTATCAGCTTTAACAAGACAGATTTCATTGTGCTGATTATGTCAAAAAACTGCCTGCAGGGCCACATCTGCAGTATGCAGTTATTCTGATTATGAAACTAATCGGCTATTCTGTATTTTAACTTTTGCAACAACACAGTGTGAAGTTATTGCCAACAGCGCAGATTAATATAAGTTTAACACAGAGCATGAGAAATGCAACATATGCAGAGAAAGATGATCTGATGAGATGCAGTTGAGATCATCTGACTCTCTGCATGCTAATACACATGCTAATAATCTGTGCATGCTAATGGTATATTATGCTAAATTAGACATAAATACTTCACTGCAGATTGAGATGATGAACATATGTGCATGTTACCAACTGACAAATGTGCTTCTCTTGTCACATGAGCTTCATGTGAATGAGAGACACGAGAGACATGTTTTTGGATGTTTTAGCACCATTTAGCTCCATATTTATGGCAGGAAATGGTTTACCTACACACAAACTGGAAAATCAAAACTTAGTACATCTGATTCTAATCCTGCATGTCTTTGGATTGTGGGAGGAAACTCACACTGACACAGGGAGAAATGCAGACGCCACACAGAAAATCCACACAGGGGGCTCTGCTACACAGGGGGCTCTGCTAGCCACTGAGCCCCCTTAATCTGACATTTGATTGCAGACTTTGGATGGACTTTGGAGGTGATGAATAGGTGAACATGAACAAATCAGGATCAAATCTTCTCCATCCTAAATCAAGAGTTACGCTTGAGGTTTATTTATAATATACAGTGAAAATAAAATTTGTTGGAGGACAGGAAACTTTGCAGCCCTGACAGCTGATTCAGAATGTGGGCTAAGAGAGAGAGAGAGAGAGAGAGAGAGAGATAAAGAGTCCACAGACTCCTCAGCGAGGTGACCCTCGCCCACTGCGTTAATGCAGCGAGTGAGTGAGAGCTGTGTTATCCCCTCGAAACTCCTCCACACTCACCAGTGGAACTGAAGATTAATCAGACTGGATTCATGAGGTCATCAAGGGGGAGGGGAGGGTCATATTCGGTCTTCTGAAACTCCACCGTACACCCCAGCCCAGCCAGAGATGCTCTGAGGCGAGACGTTTGAACCAGACCGGCAGGCGTTCGGCTTTCCACACACTCTTAATAACACCCTGGTATGTATTTGAGGTCAGATATTTAACTTCAGCTTTCTCTAAAGAGCTCAGAACTATTCTCATACATCTCTATATGATTCAGAGAACAGAGGCTCTCAAACAACAGAGGATAATCTGTTTCCATTTCAGAAATAAACCAAAAGTGTTTTACAGCCACGAGAACCGAGAACATATTCTGAACTGAACAGCCTGTAAAGGTCTTGAAGAGTGAATGACTCATGAATCTGCAACAAAGATTAATTGGGCTAAATTCTGTCCACTTGGCTGAAAGTCAGATCTTTATTACCCGCATCAGTTCCAAATGTCACTGACAGCTTTGGCGATGGATAAATAAACTTTTAAAGTGAATTTTAGAAAGTAAAAGTTGTTAATTTCAGGAATTTCAAGGGTTTTATACTGTATATGAAAGAGTTTTTAATATGAACATGAATATGAACTGCACAAATGTATTTATTGAAAAATATATATATATGCTATAGAAACATTGTTTCAGACTTACATTTATTTGATCTCAGATTACAATATGCGTCCTCTATAACTGACATTCTTCAGCTGTGCCCATTGTGAGAGTTACAGCATTTGTAATCTATACATTAACATCACCCGCACGTTTTAGCTTTAGCATACAGATATAGCTGTAAAGGACAGAGAACAATGTTGAACATGCCATATAATGCATTAAAACATGCGTCTGGCTGTCGCAGGAGATGGCTGGGGAAACTGCTATGCAGCATTCATTGCATCTAAGATCTCAATTACAGCCTGTATAAAACTCAGGTGGGGTCGAGGTCCTGTCGATGAGGGGTGCTGTCCTTGAGAAGATGTATAGTTGTTGATGTATGTATGTGAAGACCTTCAGGGTTGATGCTACGAAGAACTGATCAGCTTAATTAACAGCTGGGGAATGTGATTGGACGGCCACAAGGGCCTTGAATGAATCAGAGAGAGAGAGAGAAGGTTCAAGGTTCATTTAAATTGTGGCTCTTATGACAGCCCTTTGTTTAATGCACAGCTGAATATATGGTACAAGGTTAAACTGCCCGTGTACATGCAGAACAACGTTGAATCAGCCACGTTCAACAGGATGTGGAATTTAAATGACAGGAAGTGGAATTTATCAAAACAAATCGACTTGTTTTTAATTTAACAAAATGGGCAAGAACAGCTAACCTCTTGTTGTTCTGTTTATATTTCTGTTGTGTCTTTTTGACTGTAAATGACTCATGTGCTGAGATGTGCTGATATCACCTATGAAACTGCCCCTGATACCCCATAGCACAAAGAAATATGACTTCAGAGAGTGTGACTCACGAGCGCTCTCGGCCAATACAGACACTAATTTTCAGAGAGATGAGGAGAGTTGGCATCATCAATTCAACATGGATGAAGCCAAATGGCTTCTAGTCATGGGAGATAAATAAATAAAATAAAATATTGTTCTGTGTAAAACTGATATATCTTCTGCAGTTTCATCCAGTAAATAGATGTAATAAAATAAGCCAGCAGGTTATTACATCACCTCAGTCTGATCTCACAACAACACGAGATCAGACTCAATCTTTCTAAAGATGGCACCATCATCTCTGCTTCTCTTCATGATTAAACACGTGTTATTTATTCCATCCACACATGATGAAGCGGTTTCTGATGTGACCCACAGAACTATTACTGCACTGACAGTAATATCTGATCATCTGATCTGATCCTGTATTCCAGCAAGACTGAGATACATGTACATACCAAACAATGAACATTAGTTAATCAAAGTCAATTATCAATTACATTTGAACTAGTATTAATTTAGTAGATCTTTTATACAGAGTGATACAGTATGAGTAAACATACTATAGAGATCAACCTGTGGTCAAATCTGTTGTTCAGGTTGTTTATGTTATTGACTTCATAACTATGACAAATAGTAATGTTAACCGAGGGTTTAGTTTGAAGGCTGACTACCCAGTAATAACCCGGTAATTAGGATTACATTTACTCAAGTTGAATGCTCAAAAGCAGTTAGTTTATTAACCACATCTTTGACCGCTAGTCCACAGCACTGGTGGTTTCAGGTTATGAGTCCACCAGCACCCGGATCACTGAACACCACACAGCTGGAATGATGCTGGGAATGCTGTCTGCTGTCCGACATCACGCTGGGGAAAAACAGCGGTGAAACTGACTGATTCCTGCTGAGAAGAAACCTCAGACATGTCCTCTCTGCATCACACGAAAGTACTGCTGATGTGCTGCTTTAGTTTTCCTGCCAATTATGGAAAAGCAAAATCATTCAAAGGTCATTCTGAATTTTTATGACTCTCCTGATCATAAGCCGAGTTTGAACCTGCAGGTCATCAGAATGTAAATAAACACGATCAGGTAATGAGACAGTATAACTGTCAATGTTCTAATGAATAAAACTCAAAAATGAACCTAGAAAGCAAAAAACAAGTTCCTCCAGAGTTCCTCTTTCAAAATATCATCCAGTGATATAATGTGTGGTGACTCTCAGCCACGTCTCAAGTTCCTGCTGAACCGAGAGATACAATGAGCTTGAAGACAACTGTGATCCAGCAAAAATCACACACAAATACTTTATTTCAAAGCATATGTTTTAAACTGACGAGATTAAAGCAAAGATCTGTGTAATGATCTGTGATTAATTGTTCTAAGGTTTGAATAATTTGCTTAGTTCTAAAATGTAAATGAAAGTTAAAAACGAGCTGCAGGTGGTTGCAGGACAGAAGGAAATGGGTTGAACACAAGCTGTGTGATCCCACAGCACTGCTCGCAATTTCCATATTTAGAACTTTTAAAGTGCTCTTTTATTTATTTAATTTATTATGTAGTGGAATGAAGGATACGCAAGACTTTTTCACCTTATCTAGTTTTCTCTATGTTTACATAACAACCCTCGATATAAATCCATCCATCCAGCTGACAGGAGTTCTTACATTGGAAGAGAGCTGATTTATTCCACGCTGAGTGATGGGAATGAAATAACACGCTCTTCAAATGAGTTCTTGTGTAAACATCTGACCTTCAACAAACCACACTGCAAAATTTTACTCATTTCACAATGAAGCGTTATAATCAATTTCTCATCCAATCGGCTGTTTGCAGGTTGATATCACAGAAACAATGAAGGCAAAGACACGACTGAGACAGCAGCAGAAAAGAGGAGACAATCCACCAAACAACCAGCTGCACAATATCCGTGTTTGTCACCAGAGAAACTCGTCTATTCTGGTAACTTCTACATAACTGTGTATGTAAACGCTGGGTCACCTTGACTCTAATGACTGCAGCACTCACTACAGATAAAGGGCGTGTGCAGTCGGGTGAGGAAACGAGGCGCTGCCTCAGAAACACACGGGCCCATGAGTGAGAACACATGAGTGAGAACACATGAGTGAGAACACATGAGTGAGAACACATGAGTGAGAACACATGAGTGAGAACACATGAGTGAGAACACACGTGTGAAACACGTCAGGACAGCCGTGCGGGAGTCTTGTGGGGATGAGAACACTTTGTCAACACAGCAGACTTCACACTCTTTTCCTCTGCTAATTGGTTGCGCGGCGAGCGAGAGGCAGAGAGACGATGTTTGCAGTTCACACAGCTCTGCCTCCTGCCGTGCGTGACCTTCTGAGGGTGTGTTTCTGTGGCTGCAAACATCTCCAGTCCTCTACAGCTGCTGGAGACACCCTGTCCTTCATCTGTTTCCTCGCTGCCAGCAGTGAGTCATACCTGAGAAAGCACAGCCAAAACAGCTCACAGAGTGAAGCCCACCAGTCACCAGAGTCGACTGCGTTCTTCACACTGTTGATGTAAGCAAAGACGTGCTAGAAATAGACTAATCTCTCTGTTGTGTGTCATAAATACAAGCTCTCACTGCATTCATTTTAAAACACATAAGGGGTAAAAACATGTTTTTACAGAATCAAGTACTGGAAGGAAAACAAGCTCAAATGAATCCTTGTGGTTATAATCCACAGATCACACAGAACATGATGGTTTAGATGGAGCTGCACTACAAAACTTCCCTCTCTCCATTTATATTTTCTGCTTCCTGTTTTGTCATCATGTCCCAATGTTCCTAATTTATTAGTCTGCAGACATTATCCTGTTCAGCTGCTGAGCACAGACTGCAACAAATTCAAAATCAACAGAAAATAAAGACAGAATGTGTTTGTTTTCATAATGTTTATTCCTGCTCTTATTAGGAGCGAATCATCAGAGCTTGTTATTTCACAGAAGAAATGTTTGTCTTTGTAATTTTCAATTGAAAGGTAATAACTTGTTTTGACAGAGACCGGTGGGCTGTTGGATAAGGTTTACAAAAAGGCAAATAGCTGTTTAATCATTGAGCTGAACTCACTCTCGCCCGCTTTTCATGAACCAAGTTAAGTCCTGCCTTAAATTGTATTTTCTCATTAAATATTCGGCCTCATTCAGACATGCATCACATTTTGAAAGTAAAATGGCTTGTGATAAACAATTCATGTTGATTTCCAAGCAAAGTTAAAACTTGGAGCAGCACGTCTAAGAGAAGAAAAATCAAACAGAGAAGAAAATGATCTATATGTCTTGGCCCACAGACAGACCTCTCTGATCATCTTCAGTTCAGATTCATAATTCATCATTAACGACTAGCTCTTTTACAAATGACATAACTCATCCTCTGATGAGGGGTTTAAGCAAAAGCAGAGGCAGAGGGTCTCATGAACATTCCTCTCGGATCAGGAGAACACATCTAATCTCCTAAGAGAGAGCAGAGAAGAATCCTGACCTCCATAATAGATGTTTAAAGACACATCAAGAAAAATAACAGCGTTACATCTCCAATCAAACACGCGCAGCTATTACTGGCTCAATCTGCAGCGATGCAGTTACACTGAGAGAAAATACACACATGCTCAGGTCAAAGAGGGGTCTGAGATGGGGGTTTATAATACCTGCAGAAGTCCAGCAGAATTCCCTCATGAACATACAATTCCTACAGAATCAGGTTCCTTAAAATGATTCTATCGGCTAAACGTACTTGCTTTGGATATTTTATCCAGTACCTGTTAAAACAACAAAGCATACAGCTTACGATAGCATGTGACTATTTACTTGGTCTTATCTGTTCAAATAAACCCGTTAATGGCTTTTAAATGACATGAGACCTATAAAAAGCAACCAATGCTGAAATTAAACCGATTTCTTACTGTTAATAAGATAATGCAAACTAACTTACAGATGAAGATGATTTTGTTTAATAGATTACAGAGATGTGTAGCAATGTGGAATGTTTTTATATTCCTAAAAACGTTTCAGGATTTTTAAACACTATTATAGAAAAAACATAGAATGCCAACGTATCTCCACAACGCTCTGAAACAAGCGTCTCGCGTCTTTCATGTGCAAATACAGACCCTGTTGTTTACACAGCGCAGGGCCAATTAGTAATTAGTGCACCACATACATCAGAACAAAACAAACAAACTGAATATCTTTCTGCCCCACATGAGTAAAAAATTAAAGGAGGAGAATTTATGTTTTTCCCTTTCCACTGGAGCACAGACGACTTCTGCACTTCACATCATGACTGCTCATGCAGAAACAACAGAAGAAAACAACAGCTGGACACAATCTGCAGCTCTCCCCCTGCAGACTCCTGTGTTCTCTAAAGCCTATCAGTGTTAATAATGCTCAGTGAACTTTTACAATATATTACGTATAAACATCCAGACATAGTGTGGACACGGAACTGTCTATAAAGTTATAACAAAGAACTTAATAACCAAGAGAGAGTCTATAAAGTGAGGGAGGTAGATAAATGGGCAGGTAGATAAACAAATAACACATCTTGTTGTACGTCATGAAGTGTTTGCATGAATGTAACAGTAACTATACTCATGTTTTTTAAACCTCTCAGGACAAACTCCTTAAACTGTGTGTGTGCTGATGAATGAGTGTTAAACTGTGTGTGTGCTGATGAATGAGTGTTAAGCTGTGTGTGTGCTGATGAATGAGTGTTAAGCTGTATGTGTCACTCAGATTTTGCCCCTGTAACCTTTCAACATGTCTGAATATCTTCAGCTCCAGCTGAGATGTTGCTCTACACACTGCATGTCATTTCAGTTCTTTATTCATTGTTCTGGATCTTAATGGACAGCGTTAGACAAAAGCAGAACAACAGCACAATTAATAAAGCAGAACAATATCAGAAGGTTTGTCTCGAGTCTCGCTGTTCATCTATTCATCAGTTATCAGCATGTGTAGCAGTGAATTAACCAGAAACCCTTCAGACAGGAAACAGACATCAGTCCAGAATGCATTCACTGTTATTATGCATCACATTTTATTATGACAATCACTGAAGCAAAATCTCAATCTTTCTGACAATTCTATTTCTTGGCATGTCTTTTCTAAAGGATTTAGGGGTCCGACCAATCGCCACGGATGGGCACCCAAAACCATTTCCTCTCCTCAGCCAGACAAAGCATAAAACTGACATGTTTAGGAACCAAGGACACAAACGTTTTGTTCTATATGGTCTATAGGTTCACAGCAGATCATGAGCGCTGTAGCACCTTCAGAAGAATAATGGTTTGCTTCAGAACCATTTCTCTGAATCACTGATCCAGTTTCCACATGAGTGACGCATTTATGATCTGAATCAGACTGATGGAGTCCTCAGAAACTCACGATGGAGTCCTCAGAAAGTCATGACAGGCAACAGCTCAGCGGAGATGAATGTTTTTACTGTCACACAGAGCTGTCATGTGACTTCAGAAGACTGACAATACAGTGGAATATGATGAGAGATGATGCTCATTTGTCATTTTGAAGCTTGACAGCAACAATGTCCAAGAAGTAAATGATTATTTAGGTAAATAATTAGTTAGATTTGGGTAAAGTAACTCATCTGAGGTTCTTGTGTTGTCCCGGCTAGATCGGCTGGTTCAGCTGTCCAGTTCTCCATCTGTCATCTCTCCTGTGGATGTTTTGATGTCTCCTGAGAAGCCGCAGGGATCTGTGAATTACACTGAAGATATTATAGTGAGGGTGATAATTGTCATCTGTTTTCATCACTTTATTTACAGTCACTTAGAGAAAACACTCTGAGTCTGAATTCTGAGTACATTCACAGCAAAAGTTGGACCAGAAACTGAATGCTTAAGTTTAAAATGGGTTTCTATTAATAAATGATCTCAGAAATGTGATGTTTCTAGTTTATTCTTTTTTCACCCTGAATCCATGTAACTCAGAGACACATCCACAAACGGTGTTTAAAAAAGTATGTATGTATGTATGTATGTATGTATGTATGTATGTATGTGTGTACATGTATTCCGGCAGTGTAGTAATTCATGATCATTTATTGATGGAGTGCTATAACTGATAACTGATTCAGTCGTCTAGACTGTGAAGCGATGCTTCGGTCCCAGCAGACGTCTGCAGAAGTGGCTCGCAGCCGGGGGAATTGTGCTAGTACTTTAAACATGTTACACAAGCGCGTCAGGGGAGCATGGGTGTGTGTTTGTGTGAATGTGAGTGTGTAGAAACCTCACGAGTGTGTGAGCACATCTCCAGGAAGTTGTTCTGTTCTGTGTATTCCAACATACACAGACTGTCAGACTGTGACTCTCAGCAGCTCTTCCTCCAGTCTCTCTGTTTCTCTGTAAGAGACACCAGGAACTATTTCAGCAGAGCAACACACAGGATACATACAGTCCTCATGCAGACTTAACTCAGATGGAGTGAGCAAACTTTCATTTTATGACTTTAAATTCATTGCATGAAATGAAATTACTCTGTTCCATTTACTCATTTCCATTAAAGTAAATGAAGCAAGCAGCAAAAATTCATCGTTAACTACAAATTGCAGAAAGATTTGTAATATCTTGTATCATGAAGTAAAATAAAAAAAATTTTTTATTTCTTCTGACCTCCAACTTTGTTCAAAGTCAAAAATCAGGCATAATAAAAGCAAAAGCCACTCAGAGGCGTTTCAGTTAAACGCGTGCAAGTGCAGAACATCGTTGTGTTGCGTACATCGTCTTTTTCCTAGTGAGAAATCAAGAAAGTTAAATTCTAAACAGCACCAGACAATTAAAAATAACCATAAATCTTTTCATCAAATTCAAGGTCAAGATAAACATAAACTCAGTCAGTTGTGTTCAAACTGTTGACTGGTGATGTATTTCTGACTTTTACTTCCCTTAGAAACATTTTCACTCTTTTCCCCAGACTTACAGAATGTTTCTACTGAAAACAAACTTATCTGTCAACTGTTCAATATATAAATGACGTATCATGTGGTTTCATCCAAAGTTCAATCTAGAATTTTTGAACGGCGATCTTTGGTTGCAGGCTTTATAATGAGAAGGTTTTTTCACCATGCGATCCATTTTTAATTTTATCTTTCCGGCGTGCATTGAGAAAGCAGGAGAAAGAAAAATTACGCCCTCCCAAAATTCTCTGGATTACAGAATTCCTCACAGCATGTGGTGTCTAAGATTTATAGGAATGTGCGGTTTTCCTGGCTCACACTGAGCACTGTATCCGTGCTATATCAGAGAGCTTTTCCTCTGAGCTCATTCGTCTTTACTGTGAAAACCACACTCCTCACACACTGTCCCAGATACACTGAGGGCTTCTCTTCTCTGGGTGTTGCAAGAGAAGATGATGGTGGACAGATGGATGAGAGAATGATGCATGAGGTTCAACCTGCAGGTTTCAAACATCATGTTTCAGGGATGATGGAGTATTTTTATCCCCTTTTATTACTTTCATATGATGAGGAGGCTTTGAACCGTGATCTGGAACTTCATGGAACTTCTCTTTATGGATCCGTCCCTGTGGCATTGAGATCTTTCCTGCCATACTGTCCTCTCAACATAAATAAACTCTCTGGTGATAGAACACACAGAAACACAAACCCAGGGCAGATGGTGACCTACTGATAGACATTTGGCCATATGTCTTTGTGTGGGTCACCATCTGTATTTAGTGCATCTGAAGGGATGGCAGTGGAGTTCTGGGCTGGTAACCAGAAGGGCTAGTTTAAGCCCTGAAGAAGCCCTGAGCCATCAGCATTCAACCCTCGAGCAAATCACTTTACCTCAGGTAAAGATTTACAGTAAGTGTAAAACCACGTTGAATTAAAGCAAAGACTACAAAACACTTTAGTTCCATAAGCATGAATGAGGGGACAGTGAAATATAGCTGAACACAGCCGCTCTGTTAAAGGAAGTCCCGCCTTCCTGTAAAAAGAGCCAATCGTCATTCGTTAAAGGTTAACGATTCTCTGGTGGAGGGGCTCTGTACATCTTTTGCGCATACTTCTATATAAATGAGCAGTAAACAACAGAACCACCGACTCTTACTTTGACCTGTTGAGATGTTTCACTGAGCTGCTTTAACCTGCTGGGCATCTCCATCAGCAAATCCAACAGAGCTTTTCAACACCTGCTCTTTATTTCCCTGAAGAACCATCAAGAGCCTCTTCAGATGTGCATCATCTCCATCAGTCATCAGTCATCAGTGCATTGCATAACCCTCTCTGCTGCTCTCCCAGCACACCAGAAACACGGCAGGTTTCTCCCTGGACTCCTCGGCCTCTACGCGGCCTGGAACTTACAGAGCACTCTGATGGAGAGCGCATGTCTCAGCTCACAGTGGTGAAACAGCCCTGCTGCCTCCACTGCGGGGGAAAAACATTGTTAGCGCACAGAAGCGAGTTAGCGCGGCCCACAGTGTGAGGCACTTGAAAGCCAGTGAAACCTTTTCTGACTTTGGACAAGCTACAAAAACAGCCTGTGATGTTCAGATAAGTATGTGGGACGATGTAAAGCAGGGCTTAAGGAGATTATTCACCCAAAAATGAAATCTCGTCCTCATTTACTAAACCTGTCCTTCCAAAAATGTTCCATAAGAGTTCCATTATTCTGTGAAACACAAAAACAGACATTTTAAAGAATGTATTTTAAAGGATGTACAACTATTTCCATGCAATTACAATGAAGAAGGGCTGAATGTAAGAGCATTGTTGCAGTTTCATAAACATAATTCGCACAACCCTACAGGGTCATACGGTGCTATATTCTATACCAGCACTGTGGGAGAACTTCAGAAGACTGCAGGAGATATTTGAGTATCTGTGCTGACTGCTGGATGATTTCATGTCATCCTCATTTTAACTGCATTATAAACAGTGAGCTATAATTTTTTAGAGGTTTGTGCTTTATGTAAAAATGTCGGTCATGCAGACTGAAAATGACATGAGGGTAAATAATAAAGTAATTTTGATGTTTGAGTGAAATATTTCTTACAAGAGTAGATTTTCAATTCAATAAACACGTCTAGAGTAAATTTGAATTGCAGTAAATTATAAATGAATTCAAACATTCAAAAGTATCGTTTAATAAAATAATCATCAACAGATACAGAAGACTTTTCCCGCTTTGGAAATATAATGTCTTTCTTGATCACAGCACAGAATTTGTTCTGCTTTCTCCTCAGTGCAGTTCTGCTTTCACTGCGCACACACACACACACACACACACACACACACACACGCACACACACACACACGCACACACACACACACGCGCACACACACACGATTATCATTTGTTCCACTAATAACCCAAGTCAATTTCACCCGTTTCTTCCTTATCACCTTCTTTTCAATGCAAGAGATGAACAGAAAGGGAATGAAACAGTCTTCAGTAATTGAGCAGGTACTGACTGGACCCGTTTTGATAACTGAATGAAAGGAACTCAGTGAATGACTTCAGTTTAAACAGAACAACATCATTCACTGCACTAAACGAATGACTGTCACTCACATCTCCTCTCACAGAATCAAGATAATAAACATATGATCTATGTTAAATCATAACACATACCACAGCAAATAATATAACATTTAACAATATAGGTGGATTCAATACAATGACAGTACATTATAAAGTAATATTACAATAAAATCTGGTCGCCATGACACCTTGTGATGTTGTTCATACAAAAGAATTTCTCTGTTGTGAACTCTGATCTTCTAGATCTTGCAGAAACAACATTGAGTGGATTTGTCTTCATCTGTGACAGAGAACTGTTGGCTGTGTCCCAGAGCAGAAGTGTGTGGTCAGTCCAGCTGAGCTTCAGACTGCCCAGTGTCTGACACAGCTGATCCTGTGAGAGGAAACATGTTTACTGCCCAGCTGCTCACCTCAGGACATCAGCCTGTAAGACCCTCACACAACAGTTACAGTTATTTCTGTACATTGAGCTGAGGTATTAAGAAGTGAAGGTCGTAGGTTCAAAGCCCTCAGTTCAAAGCCAACACCACTGCACTCATCCAGAGTGTTCAACCACAGACTTCTCTTCTCTGAGTTACTTTGCATAAAAGCCTCCATTATCTCCATTATCTAACCACAACGTTTTAAAACTGACACTTTGTGGTTTGGTTACAGAAGTTCTCTTTAAAAATGATACTGTACTTACATGTTGCTTTGGTGAGAAAGTCTCTCAGAAGAATTTAAATGCAAATACGATTTTATTTTGCCACTAAAGATTTGCAGTTCACCTTTCTTTACAAGTTTTGTCTTTTTTTTAAACCCTGTTACTATCTGTCTGAGCTCATTGTCGTCGGCCTCTCTTAATCTCTGAAGATTACATTTCTACTAAAAAGCAATCTTAGCACTTTTAGTGAAGTGCTTCTCTGTGGTAAACCAGATGGGTTATTTAATAATATCTACCTACAGGGTTTAATTAGGTTAGGGAAATATTTTCTCTGTATGTTTTTGTGATAATCCTATCTTTATTTTTACACAAACCATTGGGGGCACTCGGCACTCAAATAGAGAATTTTCAGATATATTGAAGCAATCTTCCAGTTTTATAGAGATTGTTTGGGTCAAACATCATCACATAAACTGGAGCACTAAAAGCACATTCATCTCTAAACCTTCTTTTCCCACTGGACACACTTGTATAGCCCTGCCTGCGATCACATGGAATTTAAATGGACCAGCAAAATGTATTTTTGATTCCTGTGTTCCACAGATAAATCTAATGTGGGTTTAGGTTACAGCACACGTCAGACTACAGCTTTGATTTCACAAACTGAAGGTCTCAGAAAAGCCTCTACGAGACAAACAAAAGCTTCTCCTCTGACCACAGCTTCCAGATTTTCTTCAAGAAGAACCCAAGATAAAAGATGGGCTAAATGTGGCTTATTCTGAGCTGAAAACAACACATTCAAGTAATCTGCTCTACCACACAAGATCAGCTGGAGCTCTTATACAAAGATCATCACAAAAGACATTCTGGGAAAAATAGAGCTAGAAGCAGATTTTCTGCAACACTTTCTTAATGGTCTTCTACAGCTTTCAGCTCATTTTCATCACATTTGTCTGTTTACTTTCACTCTTTTTTATAATTTCTGACAAACATCCTGAATGACGGTAGCCAACAAAAGTAAATTACAGTCGTTATGTGCTTGAAAATCATCTGCATATAAAATCTATTTAGTAGAATGAGATAAAATCCATATTTGATGTTTACCGTAACAAAAGATACGAACACAGATCTGCCATTAAAAACTGCAAACATACCAACTCTCTGTGTTCCTTCTGCTACTGCTACAACATGTGATGAAGGAAATTATCTTTTCTCAGATAAACATGTTCTCTATGTTTAAAGCAGATGGTTTAGGACTGTATCACAGTTTTAAATCTGTGTTGGAACTCAAACCACAGTTCATATTCATTCTGACTGAACACAAGCTGTGTTCTATCCCGCAGTTTAATCCAGAAGCTGCAGCGACCACTTCCTCGTCTACAGAGAGAAAGAGAAAAAACAATCCAGCCCATTTTTAAATGTCTTGTTGAAGGTCAGAATTAGCAATTCAGATGGAGAAGGGAGGGGGTGTCAGACTCGCTGTGATAAGGGCACAGCCAAACCTCAGATCAGAACCTGCAGCAGCCTCTCAGATCTGTCGCTTTTTAATCTCTGTGACTGTTTCTCCTCCATCTGCCCACCTGACAACTGCCGGAGAGATTTACTTTCAGATTATAGCGTTGCATTATATTTAAACCAATCAGATCATAGTGATGTATAGTATTTAACATTGTACCCAATCACATCATTGTGTTGTACAGTGTCTCGACCAACCAAATTGCCAGATTTATATATATATATATATATATATATATACACACACACACACACACACACAGTATAGTAATAATGAACATTAATGACTCAGTCTGTCAGGTCCCTCTGTCTCACACTGCCAGACACACACACTGTTCTCCCCTCACACAGTCTTGGTCCTCCACACTTGTCTCATGAGTGCCAGCGGTTCTTCTGTGTTTTACAGGAGCAGGTGTTTTCTGAATGGACCTGGAAAGTGACATCAGGGTTCTCTTGGATGTTCCAATGACACCAGAACCACGTCTAGTATAAAAGGTGTCTGCAATGGAAAGTCATATCATGTCCGGACTTCTAAACCACTGTAACTCTTAAACTGAATTTCTACATTGTGTATGAGACAGTGGTACTGATGTGTACTGATCACTCCATGTCAGATTAAAACCCCAAAACTTCCTCTTACTAGACCACATGTAGTGTAAGAAATGTTCTGTAGCTGAGAACACAGATGTTTATAAAGTTATAGAAAGTCACATAAGTTATGAATTAGTCAAGTCAATTTTACCCAAACCAACTGATTAAAATTGAACATGATTTAACATAATGTGTGTTCCTTTCTAACTAAACTCATGACCTTTGGCATGGCCAGCAATTGGGTTACACGAAAAAAAACACAAAAGCCCAAAGGGTGTGTAGCGCGTCAAATTAGAACAACACACGATTCTCTCAGAAGTAGACACACCCTTAAACAGCCCATGTAGCTATTTCTGAAGCACACTGCTTTGTAGCTATTATTTAGAGCCAAAAGCAACACAAGCAGACCACACCAGCTGACTGACGGCTCAGAGTCTGAGAACATGGAGTATTTGTGTCTCTCTAAAAACAGAACAGATGATTCTCCTCCACAGTATCAGTCAGGCATGGTTAGCACAGGCTTCTGATAAATCCCCGAACACATGCATACTCACTCAGAGACGTGTGGATTAAACAAAGCTCAGCTGCATCCCAAAGCTTTAATGTCATCAGGGTTACACATTGTAAATGCTGTTGTTCTTCTCCCAAAATGAAACTCATGAACTTCATAGGGCAGTTTCTGTACAATGAAGTCCACCTGGAGCTACAGCTGTATGACTGAACGCCATACGCTGGCTAACAGAACGCTGGAGTTACTCTGAAAGCAGATCAACAGGGTTCATCTCTCTGAACACTCTGAGTTGAGTTTAATACACCTGCTCGCTGCATTACCTGTAACTGCAGCACCCAAACTCTCGGCCCTCGTACATGTCACGCGCCACTCTGACTAATGAGGCTGATTGTCCAGATTTCACAGCGATGGAAAACGTCTCTCTCATGTGTTCCCCTCGTCTGTGTGTGAACCAGGACAAACAAACCACTGATGAATTATTCAGTGCACTTTAAAGCAAATATCACATACACAGGCACAAAACGGAGCCGTTTAGACAGGCAGGTGCTGAGGTGCTGATGGTGCTGATCATTTACACTAGTGGAAATGTACACTGCAGGTCGAGGGTCATTTCTTGACAGCTGTCAGCACTGCTGTTGTGTTACTTCTGTGTACTTTGATTTGTAAAAGCACGCTCGCGCTATGAATACAAACTGAGGCTGTTTTCTCATCAGCATGCTGATGATTATGTTTGTTTTCAGGGTTACAGAATTAGTGTTGACACTCTACAACTTAATCAACAGAGAAGCAGCTGAGTCTGTTTAGTCACATTTAATCATGAATGTGTTTGCATCATTAATAAGATTTCCTTATGAATAACACAACAGTTTAAGTGGAACCATTTAAATATGCAGAAAACCACACAGTGTACAGTACCTTAACCAATCAGATCATACAGTATTGCTGTACAATCATTTAGCCAATCAGATTATAGTTGCACAGCGCCTCAGCCAATGAGATTGTAGTATTGAACCGCTGCATTTGTGTTTTCACTGGCTGGATATTTCTGCATATGTTCACCATCATTTCAGTTTTTGTCTGACTAATAACAGCTATAAACATTTCACTGGCTGTCATTAACAGAAGACACTATCGTATAAATTTCATCCCTGTCATCATTCAATTATCTTGTTTAAAACCAATTACGCAGTCAATTATTCATTTATTCATCGCTGCTGAAACGATTCATTCTGATTCTTCGTTCAGTTTAATTAGAGCTGATGAGAAAATGTTTTATTCATCAGACATTTATGCGCGAACATAATTGCTTTCATTATCATGGGGGGTGCAGGCCCCGTAAAACACATTTCTATCAGTTTCAATTCTGTTTACACTCACGTTTGTTTCGCAGTCCCTCAGTTTCTGTCGAATTAAAACTGAGCGGTATGTTCTCTCTGTATATGCAATGTGCCTGTAGTTTATAATGAGGGAGGTCACGCGTACACTGGGAGCAATACTGGATAAAAAAAGCTCTTGTTTTTTTCTGCAGAATGTTTTCTAAGAGCTCTGAAAGCTGATCAATAGCTCCTGAATGACTGACTTTGGTATTTAAAGGCAATTCCCCCATCCTGCCTGACACTAAATGAAGAGGGTCATTCTGCAGCTCTTTAATTCTTCCTTTGGTGGCTCTCATCAGAATGAAGCCCAATCGATTGAGTTTCATGTCCGAGAACATGTGAAAAGATTAATAATGAACATACTAATAGATATTTAACCACAGTTTACTATTAAAATGTGCGCGACTTTGTGTCTCACAGTCCGCTCAATCAGACAATGACCAATCACAGTTCACTTCTGCATGTGACAGGACCGGTTTAGAAGCAGTTATTCCCAAGTTGAACAAATGTATTCTGAATAAACTATGCAAACAAAGTGGACAATACAGTTTTACATCATTACCAATCGAGTGTCTGTCAAATGATAATAAAAGTGTTCAGATTTTTGTATTTAGAATGAATAAAAAATGATTAAATTAGCTATAGCAAGCTGTTTCATTAGTGATTAGATGGTAAACTGAAGCGTTGAAACCGTCTTTGCGCTGTTAGACATTGTTAGTGAACGATTAAACAGGTGAGAGTGTGTGAAAGTGTTTTAAGCAGGAGTTTGACATTTCAAGCTCATTTTAGTGAACAGTAAGAATGTGATGATGTATGAACAGCACATCATCTGAGGTTCAGAGCAGGTGATATATCACATATAACGAGACAATTCTCACCTCCAATCACACAGCACTTCACACCAACCTGCTAAAATAACCTCTCATCTGTTTTTAAACCCAGAGGGATTGTTCTGTTCAGCTTGATGTTCTGTTGTTCGGCCCGGCGCCTCTTTCCTGTCGTGTGTTATTGTACTGTTGCAGTTTGACCATTTGCCTTGGGTGAAGTGCTGTCTGTGAGAGAGTATACTGATCTCCAACAAAATTACAGTCGTCCATCATAACAATCCTGTATCGTTTACCATCTGAAAATCCCTAAAAGTGCTTCATCGAGCTGATCAGTGGACAGGAACTGGGTCAGGAACCGGGTCAGGAACTGGGTCAGGAACCAGGGGACTTTTCTAAAGCCCATTTTTCTGTTGAAGCAAACGATGAGAGAAAAAGTCGGTTTTAATGGCAAAAATGGTCCCTGCATCTCAGCACAATCAATAACAGCTTAAAATGTGCATTCAGTAATTTTGTCTTCATAACAAAAAGTTTTTGTACTAAGAAAAAATTAAAAATACATTTAAAAAATGTTGAACATTTATGCTTACATGAAGTGAGACTCCAGTCCTATCAGCAGCCTATCAAAAGCAGTTTTGTTTTACATGCAGTGGGTACATAATGGGAGCAGACATGTTGAGATCACATGACCAGCCGGACCGCCTCTTATTGGACATTTTTTCTGTAAACAACAATTTATTAATATAAGGGTGTCATTTTTCAGTTTAAATAAAGATATCAAAAGACATCTGAGTTCTCCTAGCAAAGGTCAGAAGGTCAGGTCATGTTTTACATGTACAGTTTAAAACCTTGTGCTAAGATTATTATCTCCACGAACTCTGAAATGAAGCAAATACAATCACAATGAGTTTTCACCTGTAAATTAAAGACATCAAAATAAATTGTTTATAATATTATAATATAATGTTCTTGGTTTTATGGTGCATGACTCATCAGATTATTAACCACAGTTAACAATCTGATCATCCGGTTGTTTTCAAGAAAATACATGTTTGTTTTCATAACCTTTTATTTAAAATGTAATAACGTTCTCAGCATCAAAAACAACTTCTGCTGACCTAATCAGGCAAATAAATACCTTTACATTCTTCGGGCAAAGCCATTTGTTAGAGACAAGAGTGTGAACACTGTGTATTAACCTTGTACACAGTGTGTGTGTGTGTGTGTGTGTGTGCAGAACAGTAAAACACACAGTGAAAGCAATTACCTTTTAGTCTGTCTCAACTTCCTGTTCTCGCAGATCTCATCCCTCACTGTCGCACTGTTTTGTTGAGAAGATCAGATTAAAGCTGCAGACAGACTCTGACAGGATGTGGTGGACTAACTGCTGAATCTCACAGCGTATGTTCTGTTTCGCTGTAAACACAACACGACACCATATGAGAAAACAGTTTACTCAATGCAGACCGGTGGTTTCCAGATCACTAAATCCGTATGTGAAAATATGATGACGTGTATGTTTTTCACCTGTTTCAGTATTACGCTCAGTGGAGAAGCGCATGAGAAATGACAGCCAGGGGAAATGCTGTTTTTCTGTGTTACAAATGAAGATTTTTAATGAGTGGATTATGGATTTACAGCTTCATCAGTGTGAGTTAAAGGAGCCGCTGTGTTGAACAGCAGGAAACATCATTACAAAGAACAATTACATTTCTAAAGACTGTCAGCTTTCTGTTCTCTATCACTCCATCCTGTTTAACTGAGAGATTTTGTGAAAGTCAGCAGCACATCTGAACACTTTTATATTATCTGGATACTTTGCAAGTGGTCATTATACAGCTTTGATTGCAGAAGTACAGGCTGATTATGAGTGTATAACAGATTTCCTGTTATGATTTTTACAGTACACTTCACTGACTGATGATTCATCATTCTGATTATTATTTTTTGATTGTGATTGTTTTAAACAACACTATAAAGAGCAATATGACAGATTACACAATGGATCATCTCTCTTCTCCCCTGCTGAAGAAAACCAGTCTAAACCAGCCTGGTTCACTGGGCTGATTTTGGGCCTTTAGAAACACCTTGGGCTGGTTTTAGCTAGATTCTATTATGCACTTAACATTTCCTGTTATACACTTAAATAAAATGACTTAAATGTAACAACACTTTCAGGTTAGTATAAGTGAGCACTTATTAGTGACCTGCTCATAAGCTCTTGACAGTGGCTTCAGCTATGTTCTCCTCTTGAGTTCCTCTCTAGTATTCCTCTCTAGGTCTCTGACAGTGACACCGGTCTAAGAGAAGGAAGCTGTGTTGTTCTGACTCTCTGTCACTCTGTCCCCCACCTGTCTGACTTTTGACCCCAGGCTGTCATGTCACATGCTAGAAGCAGGAAGGGAGCAGCTCAGAGATGGACAGGTGAGACAACAGAGGTGACACCTGCAGGCACCTGACCGAGTCACTTTCACTCGACGGGGCCAGATGGGGCGTCCAGGCAGGCCGGGTCTCTGTGTGCGGTCTGGCTGCCACACACAGGATGAGAGTCGTGGGTTGGACAGGGCAGTTCTACACAGAGGAGACAAGAACAGCAGATATCATGGAACCTTCCAACTGGAATTCAAGGACCTGAACAAATAAAGAATTTAAAAAATATTTCACTTAAAAATTACACTTTGATCTTCATATACTGTACACATATATATACACATATAATGTTAAAAAGTGGGATCGTAAAAATGGTTATACATTTTGTTATAAATGTAGTACTGCTCAAAATATGACACATTTACATATAGTCAGAAATCCTTTAAAAGATCTTGTGTCACAGGAACCACATTTTATAACTTTTCAGAACACTTTAATGTCACTTTTTGGCATTTTAGTTCTTACATCCTCAGTTCTCACTTATATATGCAAAAGAAAAGTTTGGATGTTCTTTACAAACTCATTCTTTGAATCCCACTGAAGGCAGAAAGTTCAGAATGATATGAAGGTAATTTAATATTGGCAGGATTTTTAGTTTTGCGTGAACTGATTCTTTAAAATGTTCTTTTCACTTGAACATTTCTGAGAAACTTGGACAAACTCCATCATCCTTTAAATCCACTTGGCTGAATTCTCTCAGGTCCATTTGTAAACGTACATATCCATCATTCATCATAATTCCCATAATGCATCATACTGTTTCTCATAGTGGCGCCTCAGATCTTATGTTGATTTTTAGAGCGACTCAAAATCACCATTTTCAGTCAGACAGCACCAACTCTGACCTTCAAAAAGTCCTTAACTTAGAAATTGGATTCAGTGATGTGTATAATTCAGAAACCGGCCCTGACAAACACCCAGGGATTGGTGAGGGTTTATTTTAGCCAGCTCTGTATTTTAGGGCAGGGTGGATGGCTGTGTATTAGACAGAAGAGCCATAAACGCTGTAGCTGTTCAGAAATCAGGCGCAGCTGCGGGCAGCGTCAGAAATCACACACACACAGGCAAATTATTTCTGTCTCTCCTGTAGTGTAATAGTTCTGGTAAAGATGAAGGAGGGAAGAAAAAGACGGAAAGGCTGAGAGACGAGCGATAAAAGTTCATCTCATTCTCTCACTCCATCGGCCCATAATGCCGAGCCAGACGGCTTCAGCCGCTAAACAGGGATTTGAAGTGCAGCTTTATAATGTGGATTGATTGTCTGAAACTGATGGTGTTTTTACACCAGAGCTTTAGATGCAAAGTCTGTCTGACATCAGCGTTTGGTTCATCTGATCGTTTTCCTCCAGTGTGCACCATTTTAAAAAGTTAAAAGAAGAAAGACTCGTTGCTTTGGATTATTCGCGAGCTTCAGCAATGTCTCAGATGGGGTTAGATTTACAAAAATACAAAAGGCTGCAATCAAAAGTCTGAATGTTCATGATGAACATTCATCATATTCATCAAGACTGAATTATTTCACTCATTATCTGAAGTTAAAACATTCATGAGTTATAAAGTAATGACATCTTCCTGTGTTGTCCACTACGACGTCACTGTTGGACTAGTATTGTGTTTGCATCACTGCCTATGATGTCACCAACTGAAAATCTACAGCACCTGTCCTGTCAGGGGTTCTACATGTGGATGCTGTACAATGTCCTGCTCATAACTAAAGCCATTCAGAGCTCCTCACGACATCTCTGGTTGCTCTTTCCTTTTGATGAAGTCCCTTTTGTCTAGCAGAACTTAATCTTGAATGAAGAGACAGTGTTTCAGGCTGGTTTTATGGTCACCTCACACCTGAGAAAATGACCACAGATTCTCATTATCTCAGTTTTATGAGGTTCAAAAGCAGAACAGGATCTGGCAGGTGCACCCCGCATCTGACACGACTTCATGCAGAGATTTGATCAACACGTACCTGACTGCTCGGCTTGAAGACGCCACAGGAAGTTCAGGGAAACCTGCGGTGATGAAAGATGATACAGTGACATCACAGGAGAGAGAGAAACAGACAGTCAAAAGTCATTCAGCTAAACAGACACAGATCACAGAGTTAATGTGCCTTTGATCTAAATGTCGACCGGTGAAATATTGAAAAACTAAATCCTTCTGATTAAAACATCAGATGAGGACCATTCCTCAGATCCCCGTTTATCAGCCTGAATGAAAACATTCAGGGAGACGTTGACTGAAGATTCAGACATTTCTAAATCGTATGATTCATTATCATGATTTTTATATTTGTAAAGCATTATGTACTCCCTTATTTCTTCTCTTTATAGACAGTAAATTTTACCTTCACTAGTCTGATCAATTTTACTAGTATCTAGACTGCCTGTGTTTGTCTGGCTCTAAGCATGCATGCTTTTTTAAACTGTTTACATTTTAGAACCTCAAAGTATTCAGACGTTCAGAACCTCAACTTGAGCTACACAAGAACCTGGATTCTTGATGATCAGCTGGAACAGTCCGGTTCAGGATGTGGGTAAATAAATCAAACTCTTGCCTGGAACACTATATTAACTTTTTAGCACTGAGGATCAAAACTAGCATTTTATAATTACAGTTATGCTTTATGTTGCAATGCCAAAGATATTAATGCGTGCAGCTTAGTGTGTGCGCGTGTGTTAAAGTTCATGCATGTAAATGAATGCACATTTGTCTTCATGTATGTTTGGAGGTCAGGAAATGGGGTGCTCTTCTCAGCCTCCTTTGGGTAATTTGCTCCTTCACCATCCCGCCTGCCTGCTCTGGTTTTCTCTGCCGCTCAGAAACAGATTTAAACCCGTAGAGGTCCGCAGAGACCTCACCTCTCTCTATATCTAATGCAGTGCTTGGATTTACAAAATCCTCTGCTTGCAAATGGAGAATGAACTGAAATCAATGAAGACATCATCACATGAGATCTGCTGCTCTGTTGTCCTCCATCTGCTGACCTTGTGTTCTTCAAACCGTCATTGATTTTCCAAAGAACGCTGCAAGAATACGAGTTCATGCCGTGCGTTCATTATGCGGTGTTTAAATTCCTGTTTTTCTTTTAAACCAGACATAAAAGCAGTGATAGCTTCACATCATGTTCTTCTGGTTCTACAGCAATCATGAATTAGATGACACGAACATCTAAGACTGTTTCTACACTTTGTTCAATCCCAAGATAAAATAAGCCCCTCCCACATGCTGGTCATCAGTGTGCATCACTGGAACCAGATTATGACTCTGGACAAGAATAAACCGCATCTTAATTCATCTTTCTGTCCCTGCAGATTTACTGTTAAATATGTTCTGAATGTCTGCCATGAATATATTGCGAGCACTATGATATGTGACCGGCTCTCCAAACATAAGTTGTTTGAAATCAAGCAGCTATTCATTATACCTCAGTGTGTACAGTGTGCATATTACAAGTGTTACCAGGAGCATTCAAAGATGCAAATTAGCATCATAAGCAGCCGTTTCCTTAACAATGAGTTGTGTTCATACGTGGTGTAAACCTCAGACCTTCAATTCAAACAGGAAACTGGTGCACCCGAGTACAGAGAACCGATTTAACACCAAACAAACCAAACGATGACAGTCTCAGTTCTGCACCAAAAACTTTACTGTGAAATCCACCAAATGTAGTTTAATGAGTTTAATAGATGCTGTTGGCCAAGATCTGAGACCAAACGAGGCAGTCGATTACAGAGCTGAAGCAGCCTGAAAATTTACCAGCGCAGGCTGTCATGCGCAGAATTTGCATTTCCTTTCATACGCCTTCGTTGTGGCATCATGAATCTGTGTGTGAGGTTTGTTTTTCTCTCAGGTGGAGTGAAGATCATGTTTTATTCATCTGTGTGTCCCCACACAGTGTTTTGGCTGTTGTCTCGATACATCTTACTCTAACAGTGGTGTCGCAGTGAGGGGCGAGTATACAAAACTGCTGCATCTGGATCCATCTCCTGCACAACAAACTGCACTGACAGAATGTAAATCTGTCTTTACCTCATCAACATCCTCCCTGTTCTCCTGCACGCAGATGAGCGTGTTAACACGCAAACACACGCATGATTCGGTACATGCTTTCTTTCCTAACATTGTGGTCTTCTTATATGTGCTTAAATAAACTGAACGAATGGTGTTTTTTACTGATTCATAAAGCAGCATGCAACAGCCAATAAGGAAAGAGGGATGTGATCCAAGATTACATTTGTCACAGCCTTCTCAAGGTTAGTGGGAGAGAGAGGGAGAGAGAGAAATTCCTCCCACAAAATGTTCTTTACAGTACACTGGACCAGTTACCCTTACAAATATATTTATAATTGTCTACTAATGATGTCCACCAGTGTGTGTGTGTGTGTGTGTGTGTGTGTGCATGAGTCTCCATGCATCCCCACTGCACATGTGTAGTATTATATAATGTACTGAAGAAATACAGAATGAGATACGGTGAGAGATGGTCTATACAGAGTGTATACGGAGTTTATACAGAGTGTTTACACCAATACAGAGATGGTGACTGATTCCACCTGCTTTCAACCAATCAAATCAAACTTCTCTTGACCTCTATCTCATCTGTACTAACTTAAATATGTACAGTAGAACTCATTCATTTCAATGTCAGCATATTTGCAATTCATGTTTTTCATTACATAGTTTAGCATGTGTCATGTATCACCAGCTGTCAGAGAGAGAGAGAGAGAGAGAGAGATGAATGACTCTCTGAGGCTCTCATGCAACAATGTGGAGAGGATGTATATAAACACATGCACATTTATGACAGACAAACAAACATCAGCATCTGCTGTGTGTTCTTCTCTTAATTTGCAATCTATAAGTGAGAATCAGATTTCTGCCGTTTTTTTAAATCCAGTGGCTGCAGAGCTGCTGGGTAACAGGAGGAGGGTGATGTCTAAAGCCGGTCATGCATCAGTTTTCTTCGGGTCTTCAGTTCTTATAGAACACAGAACAGCGGACCAAAGTGTCAGAAACAACCAGTCAATAACCCTCAGACCCACAGCAATGACTCAAACTCAGCAGATAAATATGTGCTATTGTATGCAACTGTGTCCTCACATGGCCACCCTCAGATAACTGGTTCATCGATTATCCAGCAGCACTGGGGTGGGAAACACACACACACACACACACACATCAAAAAAACAAATGCAGAATAAGAGAGAGAGAGAGAGTGAGAGAGAGGGAGAGAGACATGGGTCTATTTATTTATTGTTTTCTGGTCTTCTGCTCTCTCTGCAGAATCTGATCTCTGTGATAAAGCTCTTGTACTTGCAGTTTTTAGTGCTGATGGAGATTGAGGCTGTTCTTTTGATGGGGATAATGACTGAATGATCACTGAATATTGATGAATGATCATTCAGTTCATGTATTGTTGTGTTTATCTAGAAAAACTCATATAAATACTGAGAGTTGAGCCAAAAGCAGTGATTGACAAATACACAAAAAGTTTCTTTATTTCTTCACATTACTGTCACTCTCTCTGAGAAAATATGCTTGTTTTAATCCCTTTTTAAACTGTCTCTCAGTAAATTTATGTAGTCAATGGAAAGAATGTTTCAAAAACCAAATTTTTAGAGTGAAAAACACAACAGACCTTTAACATTTCAGTTGTTTCTCTGCTGGCAGAAGCTTCTAGAGGACCTCTAGCAACCCTTTGAGTTATCTAACTAACTTATCTAATCTTACTCTTATATATACATATAATATCTCCAGAAACTCTAAAGAAAACATTCCTTCAGTAATCCAGTCAGAAACAATCAAAGCACTCAGAGTCAATAATAAACTGAAGAGTTATTGAAGAGTTTTTAAAGTGTGTTAGTATCTGATTTCTGACTTCAGAGTTATTTGTTTAAAATCACAGCAAATGCTTTATGACAAATGTCAAGAGTTTCATTTTCTGCATCATCATTTAAAGAAAACCTGACAGAACCGCAGCAGGGAAGAGAAGAAAAACAGCAGAGATAAAGAAAAAATAATAAAGCTGCTGGTTTATTTGTTATTATATATACATCCTCGCTGACATCACTCTTTGATCACATTCACCTTCATGAGAGCGTGTTTCTTCTCCGTCTGCTCTTCTCAGAGTCAAAGTAACAAACAAAGTACCTTCACTGGAAGGTCACCTCTTTATGATTTCAATGAAGACTCAATAAAATCGCTGTAATTTCTTCCTTTTAACACAAAATATGATGAAGTATTTGTAATCCTAATCCACTTCTTCACTGTCTAATCCTCTGTATTTTTAAACAGCTCCAGTACTTGTTATGCTGCCTGAGGCTGCCAGTACTGACATATATCAGACAGTGTGCTTTAAACTGTCCAAACTGATTTGATCTGCTGTTAAATCTGCATAGCTCACCTGCACAGGTTCACCAGCAGAACCTCAACTTCAGCAGAACCTCAACTGATACAAAGAACCATTAAAGGCCTTTATTTAGAATTGAACACGTACAAAAAAAACATGTAAGACACACAAGATCTTTGGTTTTTGTTGTACATTAAAACACGGCCCTAAAATTAAAAGCAGACAAACGATGATGCTGGAAGAAAAGGATGATGGGTGTGGAGCACAGAGTTCTCACAGAGCTACGCTCTACATCAAAGATGCTCCATCAGACAGAAAGGTCAAAAGCGTCTGTGTGTATGTGTGTTTCCTGAATGCAGGAAGCTGTTGACCTTTCTCTGCTTACTCGTGGGATCAGGAATCTGTGTTTGAACAGGAAAAGCATGTTGAGAGATACGTAGCTGCGCTGCAGGGGCAGCCAAAGGGCTTCTGACATCATCATCAGTATGACAACACTTATATAACACTCGCAGACACTGCAGACGCACCACAAGGAACATATTGTTCAAACATCAGTTGGTTTGTATTAGTAAATACATGCAGCCAATGTTGCATCAGAGTGATCTGATTTTAAATGTATTGATTTATGGAAGAGTGGTTCATTTCAAAGGTTGTCACATTAGTCACCTTATTAAATCAATCTGCTGAGGGTATAAAAACTACATATTGAAAGAACAGAGAAAGCAATTACACGGAGGATAAACAGAGCTATAGCTTCATACAGCAACTGTAATATTGGTCTATTGATCATTTAAATATTTAATGGTATTCAGGAAAGCAGCCAATTAAATTTGATCTCACTTATTTATTTATAATGCATCCAGACTACCTGTTGCAGCGATTTTAAACTAAATCAAAGCTGACTGAACCACAGGAGATGATGAGAAACTGAAGAGGGAAATCACTGTATCTGGACAGAACACAATACACATCCTGAAATAACCTCTGTTTCTTCATTAGTGTGTTCACCAAACCTCTCACCTCAGACACACTGTGGTGGAATCTGAAAGAACTGAGCTTTGACAACATGTACAGACTCTGTGGTCAGAATCTGCACAAGAGCAAATCAACTGCTTTCCTGAGAGTCGTGATTTCACAGTCATAACACAGAGAACAAAACAGAACATTCAGTTTAGCTCAAGGGTACCTAACGTTCTTTTCTTGCTACTAAAACTTCTCAAACAAAACTTCTTTTAAAGATGTAATGCCATGTTCCAGCAAAGTTTGGCAAATTGCATGATTTTCTTTGAAAGCATCAGTTGTATTTTTTTGTAGTTGAAAGCTTTCATTTCAATACACGGTCGTGAGAATATTCAATGGACAAAACTATTTTCCTTTTTATTCTTTAAATTCTGATAGTTCAGAGTCTAAAGTAAAAAAAACACGCTGCTTTCACAGTGATGGGTAATAATGATGTGACTTAAACAGCAAGAGAAACACACAGCGACAGACTGTTTATTCCAAACAACAGAACTCCTCTGTTAAATTTCACATGCAGCGCACATACAGCTGTAGACACGCACACAAAGACGCATGTAAACACGCACAAATGCTTCTAATATCAGCCCAAATAACAGGGCTTCAGGGGACCTTATTATCCCGCTCTGTCTTATCTGCAGCACAGTAAACAGAGGCGACGTCCCTGCTCAGCTTCAGAGTCTCAGTAATGAGTGTGACACCTGTCTGATGCCACATCAACACACACACACATCAACACACACACACACACACACACACACACACACACACACACACACACGCTGCTGTTTTTAACTGCAGACACACCCCTATAATTGGCATGTGATATAATAAGGCATTCCAACCAACACGATCACTTTTACCTGTAAAAAAACTGCGAGTGAAGGATGATGGGGAGAGTTACTGTGCTGCAGCAAGACCATCTGCCTGCAGCGTGTCCACACGTCCATTATTCAAGACAGCAATGTGTCGCTCTGACACAAAGTGACCAATCACAGGTCGCTTATTTTACATGACGTTTAGATGTAGATAAACCTCCAAAGTTAAACGTCAAATTTCAAATATAGATTTTAATGTAATTTATATAGATTTTTTTTCCAAAGCTTAAAACTTAAAGCATTATCACATGTTGCTCTTCAGTATCATGCAGCCCCAATTAAAAGTGAGATTGAGACGGTACACAGAGACAAAGACAGCAAGTTCATTATGACAATCTGAAGCAGCAGATCTTTAAAATTAATAATACAAGCAGAGTTTTTTAAAAAGCCACATCGTATCTGTCAGCTTCTGCTCTACATGATCATGTGACAGAGATTTCATCACTCAGAAACACACGTTTAATGATCAAAACTGACAGTAACAAACATTACGCAGCACCAATAATACTAAAAAAAATGTCACAATGCAAAGATAATAATTTTTACTTGAAACACAAAACCTTAAATTAGAGGACGTCCTTAATGAACATAGAGATTATTAACTGCAGCATGTGTTCAGATCTGATGATATTAATCTGCCTTTCACATGATCAAACTAATACAACACAAGACATAAAAGAAATCCAGACAGGCAAGCCCAAAACATACACACACTCTCTCTATCTCTCTCTCTCTATCACACACACAGACAGAATTAAATAACACTATGAATTGTAGATTTTTAATGTAAACTCACACTGTATGTTTCTCAATCATAACTCATCATCTTCGCAAATTCATGTCTGACACATGTTAAGAGATGAGATGAAAAGATGAAGAAGCCAAACACACAGCATCATTTTCCAGAGAAACCTCCTTCACCCAGCCTGCAGATCTGTGCCAGAGAGTGTTAATGGATCTGCTAAACACTGAGCTGAGCGTCTGGCTGTTTTTAGACAGCTCATTATTCACAAATCAATAGTGGAGAAATCTGTGGCTTTATATCAACGCAAACTCATATCTGCTTTTTTAGAGGATAATTTTCAAAAGGAAATAAAACTGCTGACGCGTCACACAGCGGAAGATTATTTCCTGAAATTATTATTCACCTTTTCGTTGGAAAAAATGGGATGCTGTTATACGTGTTTTACCAAAAACACCACGTATTACAGCATGTGCGTAAAAACGATGTCATTTCCTTTTGCTGAACAGGAAGTGAGTCCATCCGCGTTTCTCTAACCAGCAGATGATTTGAACATGTCTGGTCATACTGAAGAACCAATGACGTCATTGATCTGAGACATTAGACATGATGTATACTGCTTTGTGAAACTGAGAAGAGAACTAAAGATTGTGTGTTTGAGTCAGATGTGTCTGTGTGACAGCTTTTCTGACGGTTGACTGGTCTCTCTCAGGACAAAGCTCTTGAATAAAACCTTACAACAGCTCATTTAAAAGAGCTCACCTGTGTAAGTGTTCATGATATATTTGCTCTGTCATCTCTGTTATGTGGGGTACTGACTCCACCTCACATCTGAGGCTTGTCGTTTGAGTGGCAGGCCGGCTTGTAAACGGGTAGAGACAGATTTTCACAGACAGCTCATCTGAGAGGGACCAACATGACGCCCATCTGCCGTACAGAGCCTGACAGAGACAATTAAACATGCTGAACTATAAAGAACATACAGCTATAAATAAATTAACAAAACAGATGTGATTACAAAACTCCACTTTTACAAACACTCCCAAGAGCTTCTAAGATGTTATGAAATTTTAATGAACACGTATTTAAAGTGGAAACTTTTTGTTTAAATAGTTAAATAATGCGCTCATTCTCAGCTCACTCCCAAATTAGTTTAACTGAAAAACAATTATTTATATTTCAATACGCCAAATAAATGTGTATTGTCATATTGTTGTTCTGAAACAAACAGAGGTTTAGCAGGGCTGCTATCTTCTGAGGTTTGACAGTCACATTACGATCACTGAGCAGCACAACAGAGCAGGAATATTACACTGCCAGAAAACATCATTATGGGAGATTTAGGACGAGAAGTCAGTAAGAGGCAGAAGGACAGAATGATTTGAATGCGAATAGACAGACGTGAGCAGATCTTGCACATCAGACAGCGGCTGTTATTACACTGTAACATTAATAATCACTATCATACATTCATGTGCATGTTTAGGTTGTTTTGACAGACAGGCAGACAGATCATAACCACAAACAAATACACACGTCTGCTAAGGACATACAAATAAACGAAAGGTCTTTTTTTAATAAATCATGTAGTTTAAATCAGGTTTGTAAAACTGGATTTTATTAGGTTTGCAACAACTAAAATTTGAGTCCGAAAAACAGATTTGTGCTGCCTGTCTGAACACAGCACAACACTTCAGACAGGTGAGAGAGAACAGAGAAAATGAAGCTGTCTGCAGAGCATTCTTAAAGCAAACACACGTGTAATGCACTTTCATGAGACACAAACACACACAAACACTGATGAAATCTCTCTGATATTACGACTGGACTACACTACAGGTGGTGCTGTAATGTAAGCTAGAGTAATCTGATTTAAATAACAATAAACTACACACTGTGAGACGGCAGCAAAACAGCCATTAACAATCTCTGAACAGGTTTCTCTGTATAAATGTACCCAGTGAACTGTTACTGTTTTTATTAACAAACATTCAAAGTGGCTCCGACAGGTTTTAGTGTGCATGCAACAGCTATATTCCAGTATACAGACACAATACTTACAATGCTTACAGTCAACATATGTAAGGTATGTAACGTCACTGCAATTTTATGTTTTGAACAGAGAAGGCAATAGAGAGGCAGACGAGAGGGGGGGGCTGAGAGGATGATGGGGGCATCTGTGCTCTTCTCTATATTCTCGTGTTCAGAGAAACACAATCATCTCATTTGTTCTTTAACACACATCTCTGCATCTGTATTTCCAGCGGGACTGAGAGAAAGCATTTCAACACTCAAAACAATGACACATCACCTCTGAAGTACTTTAGTTCTGTCAGGATATCTGAAAGCAAATATTTAACTTCATAAAAGTCCATTTAGTTTCACACAATCACACGTGTACGGCGAGTCGCTCGAGCAGCAGGCAGAGCTGGAACCGGGTGCGAGCAGAGGAAGATGAATGTGTGTTAATGGGTGCAGACACATCTGCTCCACTGCCAGTGGAATTCTGGGAATAGACAGACTGCACACACATAAACTGTAAACACACAAACAGCACTACTGCCCAATTACCCATCAGAACTGTCAAATGAAGAAAATGTCATATAAATATATACAGTTGCACTTTAAAACAGCGTATGAATATATGCAAGATTTGCTGGCATTTACCAGCTCTCAATCTCAGAAACAATCAAGTTTGCAACAACAATCAGCCACAAAGTCTAAAGTTTGGGTTGTTCTGTAAGACACACAGAACACAAGTCTAACAGTGCCCCCTATAGGGCTCCGCCTGCACTGCACGCTGCCTACCGTTACAGAGCTATTGGTTTCCATCTGTCCAGCATCTCCCTTCTTGTTTTCTGGTCTAGCAGGCATTATAGATCACCTCTCACTGTACACTATCACACAGAATGGAGGTCACATCCATCATGCGAGACCCTTTGTGACCCTGAATTCTGGATTTCTGTTCTGTGATTAATCAGCCATCTTTACTGACCCACAGTTCACCAGAACCACAGTTCACCAGAACCACAGTTCACCAGAACCACAGTTCACCAGAACCACAGTTCACCAGAACCACATTCCACTGTTTTGTCTCTACAGATGAGGACACAGAGAATCAGTGAGGAAAAAAGATTTTCGATGATGTGCCCCCGTCCACCCCCGTTTTTCACTAGCTCAGAATTGTACAGAGCCAGAAAAGACGTTCTCATGCAAGCTCATGCAAATACAGCCACCGTGACTTGAGTGTTTTGCAGCAGTGCTGATAACAACAGTTTCCACCAGAGAGAGATTAAATATCACACACAGGCAGAAATGCAGAGGAAGGTTACAGTGCTGGGATGAGACTTAGCAGGTGTGCGGCGATAACGCTTCAAAAATCCCACCGTCCAGCAAGGGTCAGCACGACACAGAATCTGGACGTTAGATGAAGCCAAAGCAGCTTTTGAAATCATGCAGATACACTCATAATGATGCACAACCAGAGAAAGAATGAATTTATGAAATATTGAGCGCTGGAGATACATAAGAGACACTCTGAACCAGCCGAACTGATTCACCTTTTGGCTTGTGCTGCCAGAAAACAGTCTGGAACAGCCAAACAGACCATGTGAAAAAATTATAATCTGCAGCTTTTAATGACCTTTTCAGAAAGGCGAGAGGGGTATAGGGGGTGGCTGACATGAGTCTGTGGTTTTTAAAGCATTTCTGTACTGTTGCTAGGGTGTTCTGGGCGGTCGTTAGGGTGTTTCAGAAGAATACCTGCATGTTTTTGCTGTCAGGTTGTGGACAGACATGATAATAAACAGGTACAACTGAAGGGTGAAATGCTGTCAGCTGATGTCAGTTTATTGAGTTCTACCACACACTGTGATTTACAGCCAAAACATTCAGAAACAACACAGAATGTATAAAAATACTCTTTTATAAATCAATAATAATATAAACACTCTTTGTTGCTTCAGTTACTATAGACACATTTCTCATATTATATAGAAATGTCATATCCTGTAACAGGTTTTTACTGTATGGCCATCTGATTGTATACTAAAGCACACCAGAGCCAGACCTGTTGAGAGCAGGTTATTCTGATATCTACTGACTCAAATCTGCTGGTTGTAATATAATACACACTTTACCCTGTTAGATGAAAATTCTGTGCTAATGAACTCCAGGAAACATGAAAAAATCACAAATAACAGCTTTACTGCCTGTAACTTGTTCTACAAGATCCCTGTTGATAATGCTGTATGTTTTATAGATTCAACAGCATTTTATTGTGTTTGAGGACCAGCACAGTTCCTTCTATGTAGTTACACTGTGTTCTTACTCTCAGGAGGAGACAAGCCCTACCAGTCTGTATAGAAGACATAAAGGGTACAGGGGAGAACAGCAGGGGGCAGTAGAGAGCAGAGGTCTCTTTAAAGCATGACGGATCAGGTTAGAAGGACAGGAAAGCCTCTGGTGGCTGTTTCTGAATTATGACACTTTATTGATCATGAGAGTAAAGTTACAGTGCTCCCTTGTTTTTGATCCACTTTAGGGTGTTCCAGGACCATAATGACCCGCTGACTGTACATAATCTCCTACACAAGACACTGTCTCAACAATCAAACACAGAAGTGCTCTAAAACAGAGCAGAGGAAAAAAACAAAAGCATGAGAGCTGATGCCACAAAGATCCTAATGAGGCAGAGAATGAACCTGGAACAGATCTAACATGTGTCTCTTATACCTGAGGCAGCGTGTGAACTTCAGTTCTTCACATCAGCAACAATACCTTTATATCATAACTGTACTCATATCTAAGCTTCAGTCTGAAGTCTCGCTCTCTCAGGCACAAACATCTCATGCAAACAGCCACATCTGATAAACCTGCCTGTTTCTCAACAATCCCCAAATCCAGACACAGCGTTACTCCGCCTGTTCTGATCACGAGAAATATACAGTCAGACACTCAAATACATGAAATATTCATGCCTGTATTGAAAGGGGACAAACACACTTAATGGGCAATATAGGGCAGCTTGAATTATATTTTAAGTATTTTTATAAATACAAACAGTAAGACTGTTTCTTACACTTGTCTGTATCTCTGAAGATGTATTACATGAAACAGAAAACACCCACAAGCTTGCAAGCAAATGTTCAGGTTTATCAAGTCAGCTTGTTAGAGTTTCACCACTAAACTTTACCTCTGTGGCTTCTAGGGTGTTCTGGGGAGTTGTTTACTGGTCTAAGTTTCTGTGATGTCTGTTTTGTAGTGTCTGTGTTCAGGACTCTTGGACACGTCCGTCAGCACCTGACTGTCACACTTGAGTGGTTCAGCGGGTGGAGAACAGAACTACACAAAAACAACACAATACTGCCAGTCATGTCGAGGCTGCGATTAGGAAACTTTTCTGCTGCAATATGAGAGAAATTCTTAACGGGGTTAAGAGACGGATATGAAAGGACTTTTAACAAGCGTCATCTCACTATGGGAGTTTGATCTGGAGGTCTGAGAGACAGCAAGAAAACCTCCAGAAAAAAACAACAGGAATAAAATGAAGGCGAGCTGCTTCGAATTCATTTCATGTCCACAGAGCAAACCCTGCGGGAGCGATGCGATACCGCTTTCTAATGTAGCACATCAAATTCAAACCTGTACTGCAAGATAAGCAGAACGCATCGATCCCAGACGCCTGCTCACTTCCTGTTCAATGTCAGTGAGGTACATTTTAAAATGCAAAGAGAACAATACAAACGAATCTTTTTCAAAGGTAAATATCATGATTCTAGAGTTGCTCATGTTACCAGGAAGGAGTTAGATACACAAATTATAAACAGAGAGATATGAAATATATATCTCTATATGACAATATGCAACAAAGCTCTCAGTGCAGCGTCTGTTAAACATCTCAGACTCACTTCTTAACAACATAACACTGTACGCACAGTTTTAATTTTTAATATTTCTGCCTGTTTGTTTTCTTGATCCAAATTCTTTTGGATGAGAAATGTTTAGTAACTAAACAGTGTTGGTAATATTACCCATCAGAGTGGTGAGCTCAGCTCATAAAATAAATCTAGTCATTACACCGGACAGCACGTTCTGCCTGATACGAGCCATTAATCAGACCTGCGCAGATGAAGTCCACAATACATCAACACATTTCCCCCTATTACACTGAAGCAGCGATTATAATGCAGTTGTGTATCTCATTATAGCGAATAAATAGACACGAAATATTGATTTAAGTGGAAATTATTTCAATGTCAGACGGAGGAAAACAGGAAACCAGCGCCGCTATATTGACAATCAACTGCGTGAGATACACAAACAACCACACAGTTTAACAAACCTGTGACTGCAGCGACCAATCACAACCACGCGTTTCAGACAGACCCGCAGTAATGCAACACTATTTATTTTAATAAAATACACAGGATAAATATATAACTGCACACGTCAGTCATCGCGGTTATATTGTAGTTAAAATGGATCATTTCTAATTGCAGAGTCTGTTTCATGGCCACTGCGCCAACAACAGTCGCGCTGTATCTTATTACAACAGAGAAAAAATAGGGTTTATACACCTGACGATTACAATAAACTTAAAGAAAGTCATAATCATCACCAATCAGTTGAAAACGTTTAATTCCCTTAACTCGTTTAAGCTTTATTTCTAAACACATTTTATTAAAGAATAAGCGCATTTTCAGCCTTACCGTCACTTGTGCATATGACGTCACAACAACAAGCGTCTGTGCGGGCATGTCAGCAGTGCGCATGCGTGATTGTGAGCTCGTACCAGCACAGGTGGAGCGCAGGTGCGACTGATGAAACAGCGCCATCTCCTGTGAACACATTAAAATGACTCTTAATAAATCTTCATCGGCTGTATGTGTCTTGATGAAGACACATACAGTCTTTTCCGGTATATAAGCGAACAGCTGTTTCAGTGTTCCGATCGATTTCCTTTAGTCGTGAAAATCGTTTAAGACTACAAGTGTATAAAACACATTCATTGAGTTTAAAAGAGTTTGTTGAGAGAAATTGAAAAAAGAGAAATTGATCATGTAACGATCACTGGCTGCTGTTTTAATTGATTTGCAATATACTCATCACTTTAGCAAGCAGATTTTTGGAAAAGGAAATTTTATTATATTGTTGACAATGTTAATTGATTAGATTCATTGACTGTTTGTTTTTACCACTGTTAAACAGATGTTTTTAGAAAATAAAATTGCTTTAATGCTTTGGAGAAAATCTTGACAAAAAGGTGCCGCGCTGTTGAATCTCTGTCAAACCCATTTACACACACACACACACACACACACAAACACACACACACACACACACACACAAACACACACACACACACACACACATTTCTCGTTGTTAATCATCATTATTGATATTTTTATATAAACATCCAAGCAATAAAGGAACAGATGCATAAAACTGTCTTTTTCTTTGTTTCACTGTTTCAGCAGTTCTTGCCAGACAAAGGAACGGCCCTTCAGTGGGTGAGTGGATCCTTTGAGGGGAAGTCTGAGAAACAAATAATATCACAGGTCAGTGAAGAACATGTTTGATATGTTATACAAATCAATATGACTTTTTCTTCAATGGTATATATATAAATTATTGCGTTCTCTATTGATTTCTTCCGCACGAAATGTTGATGAGATGCATCAACGACTGGCCGCTAGAGGGCAGTAAATAGACGTCAAACTGTTATTGAAATAAATATTAAAATTTGCATATTGTAACGTCTGATCTGCTATGACACATTTAGAAACTCGTGTACAAAACAAAGTCAAAGAAAAGGTTCAGAAAAGCTGTATCTTGGTTACCGTGACAAGATATTGTGAGCATGTTTAATTTAAAGTTATTCTCAAAGCATTTTTGAGGATTTATTACTGTCAGTCATCTTAATTAGAATTTTATAGTTGTCTGTTTAGTTTATATTTTCTTTGGTTCATGTTTATTTTTAGACACGAATCTTTCAGTTTAATTTCTCACCAGCTGCTGCTGAACGTCCAATTTAGTGTCTTTATATTTTTCATGGTAAACAAAATTGTTGTAAACTAGATGCTAAATAAAAAGACCATTAATTATTCTTAAAGACCGGTTACCATAACAACTGATTTCTATATGTTTGCTTCTGCAAACCTGACAGAATCTCTGTGGACGTCTTCACATCACAAGCTGTGTTTGATTAGCACTGTAACACCACAAAGTTATTCAAAGAGTGAGTGACCAAATTATGTCTGACTCCACCGGAAACATCAGATATGAAGAAATCATTACACTGGAGTTCTGTCTGCTGTGGCAGCAGGTTTGTGAAAGTGCATCTCCAGCCTCTGTAAACATTTTGTGAGCTGCATGTCCCCACAGGTTCACACCTCTTACATGTCCCGGTCATACACAGCACATTTTTCACAGGTCTCAGCTCTGCGCTCATTGTTTTGCTCTCTCTGGAGCAGCCGACTCACTTCAAGGGTAAATGTGTCTGCTGCTGAAAACTAACAGCCAACCAGTTTGTGCTCATTGTGTCAGAGTTACTGCTGTTCTACACACACATACGGTAGACAGTTCATTGTACATGCAAGAACGTTAGCAAGAACAACACTTTAAATAGATTAATTTTAATGGTCTTCTGTAAAGAGAGCACATTAATATCCAGTATGGTTCCAATAACAGCATCTATGAGATGCGTATAAAAATTCTGTTTGAGACGCTTGACTTTCATGTCAAGAGTTTCAGTCCAGAGCTCAGAGAGTCAGAGCCAGTGGAGGAGAGAGTGAGTGATGTGTGTCAGAGATCTGAGGAACCAGAGAATCCAGACCAGCCCAAAGGTCCAAGGCAGAGAACAAGAGTCCTTTCATTCCAAACTTATTGAAAAATGATTACTTTGAATATTCTTTTGAATTAGTGGGGCATTAAAATGACCTGTGGGCCATCCTATACTTCAAAATCCAAAAATATTTAAGTGCAGCAGATGAACTTGAGATGGCACAATGCGGACACTGAAACATAATTTTTCTGACGATGTCTTTTTTTTAAAGAGCACCGGCTGTATAGAAAGATCTTGGTACTTATTGGTAAAGCTAATATTAAAACACAAATAGATAAAACTCTGTTATAAACTCACATGGGCAGTTTCATCAGATATTAGAGATTTATTAGCCCATTATTTGAGCCTTAGATGTTAATGCACATTCCCAGTGGAAGAACTGTGCCGGCTTTGATCTGGGATGTATCATGCATACATTCCGGCATTTTGCGCTTTAATGTCTGTAGCCGGATAAATTTTGCCATCATCATCAGGTTCACATTCAATCACCAGCAATTACTGCATCTCTGAAGATGTTCCGTCTCCAGCAGCACGAAACCCTGCTGCACTAAAACTGATATCATTTAAAATTCTTCTTCTTCCACACATCTGATTATCTCATCCGCCGAGAGAGAAGTTTTCACACAAAGAAGTCTGAGCTGAGGTTAATTTAACCTTCCTCTTCCCCCGGGTGTAGCCCTCGGAGACCTGCTGCTCTTTTTCTCTTCCGCATGCTGCACTTTTCCGCTGCAGTTTTGTGCGGGTGCAGGAAACGGTGGTGAGGCTATGGGCATGAGATGCTGTAGGAGGTTAATCTAATATCAGAAGAGTGAAATCACAAAGGGAAACAGTTGTTTACACCCCGCGGCACAACACACACACTCTCTACAGGAAATACCCAAAAGTGCCCGACTGTAGCTTACAGCGCGCTTCATTTCTGTCAGCAGTAAAGTCAGAACATTTATCAAACGCATCATCATTGTCATCGAGGTTTTTGACAATGATGAAGCTGCTGTTTGAACCACAGATCAGTGTCGGCCTCAGAACCGACAGATTCATACACATTTACATCTGTGTGTGTGAATATTGTCTTTTTTGCCCTGGAGAATCACAAGCTGGAATTGCTGCTGTTCGTCCTCGTGTTTCAGATTTTAAAACGAATGTATTTTACTCCCTCCCTGGCAATGCCAGCTACCATGCTGATAATACCATTGTATTATTTTAATACTACAATATTATTTTTTGTAAGCAAAAATACTATGGTGCATGAATATTGTAATCATACAGTACCATAGTATTCCCTTCTGATTCATCACTACACAGCTGAGCCTCTACACAAAATCATCATGCCCCCTCAGATCTTTAAAACTTTCCTTGAATGATTTTGACATTTTTTACTGAATAATAATAGTTATTATTATATTGCATGGTTATACATTATTGTTGGTACAGGACAAAATGCAGAGGCTGAAATCATCCATTATGTTTAAATTTGGCCCAATCAAATCGCGCTTTCCACAGATCATTTTTACATTTATTTAAGGTTTAATATAAGTAGCAAACATGAAATAATGATAGCTGTTCATATTCCTCCATGCTAAGCACATAGTATGTGAACTGTCTCATGGAGACCTCCAGGTTAAACAGAAGGACGTACACACAGCTCATGTTAATTGGTTAAACCCACATCTCTCATGAGACAGTTTCCAGCCCTCTCCTGTTCCTGCCCTAATTCCTGCTGTTATACAGTCAGCCTGCTAAAATTATTCCCTCGCCGACGTCAATTTGAAGTACAGCAGAACGTGAGAGACTGTGTTTCCGACTCAATGATGCAGACCGCGACAGCTCGTCTCAGATGATAAAGCAAAGTTTATTTCATTAAAACACGTAACTGTTAGCTTATGACATGGATACATACAAAATAATATCGACACATTTAAAACAAGTGCTATGAGGATAAATTAAACAAAAGTCACAGAAACAGAAAGAAAGACAATCGTGAACATTTGCTTCTGAGCGCACACAAGACAGCACACGGAACACAGAAAGACAAACAGGATAATGGTGGAAAAATGAGAATTTGGAAATCAAATATAAACTCTGAATATCCAGTCTCTATATTAAAATTCCCCTGGATATGTTGCTACATTTTAATGGTTATTTGATATATGAGGGAAGCTATGGCAGCAAAGTCATTAGGAAGCAACGAAATCAGGGCAGAAAATCTGCCCTCTTTTTCTTCTGTTGCTCTCTGAACGTGACATGGATGCACTCAAGTTGTCGGTGAAGAAAAAACACATTTTGGATGCGATCTTGTATTTGATGGGATGGATGGGGGAGGGGCTTATTTCAGAAGAGATATCAACATGAGTCATGTACATTGAATCCAGTGAGTAAATCACACCAAAACACTAGAGAAATGAAGCTGTTTCGCTGGAGATGAAATAAAACGAACTCATGCAGAATGTAAATAATACAGTCACACACCAAACCAGTGCTGCCATGGAGACGGATGGTGAACATGACTGTCCAGATGGAAAAGCCCTCATCCTGCAGTTAAATCATCACTTCCATATTTGTCCGACAGAATGTGAGGCACAACACACATCCTGTTTCCATTCAGAGGGTAAGAATGAATGAATACAGAATGACCTCACAGATGGAGCTTTTTTCTTCATGTACCATCAGTAAAACTCTGAATGCGAGCGCTGTACTGTATCTGATCGGAGCACACACTGTTACACATTCAGAATTTAAATTTGTTTTCTGTGAAGGGATCAAGGATCAGTTGTTAAATAAAACAACCAAACATATGTAAAAAGGTACTTGAACATGTTAAAATGTGAACATGTTTGTCTTCTTCCAGCAGAGACAGCTGGAAGCGAGACATTTCCAGCTGATTTCCTCCTCCTATCAAAACATCAGTGTGTTAAACATTCCAATCAGCCCGACACAGTTACACAGCCTCAAACAACAGTGGAAGTTTGGAGCGGAACTATCTGTTTGTGTTTCCTTTGCAGAAGAGGGTATTCAATGGTTTGATCATTCTGTTTTGAGACGTTTGTTAGACAGAAATAACACACTTCAGCTTGAATATACAGCCACGTAGAGCAGGATTTCACTGAATAAAACTTGCTTTATCGCCACAATGTGAATAAATTTGATGTATACAAACACTTCTACATCCGAAGCTAAAAGCTGCAGTCTGTAACTGTCGGCTCTCTATCGCCATCTCTGTTTGTTTGCTCAATAACTGTTTTGTGATCATTTTGAACCGAAAACGTTACGGATTGCAGCTTTAAAATCCCACATAATTCATACACACATCCACCTGCTAGACTGCACATGATTGTCCTGCAGGTTATGACAGCCTGACCTTTCGTTTCAGTGTGTGTCCATGTTACCTGCACACAATCACTGCTCATTTGATTACACTTGAAGTTAAAGAGGAATCACACGCATTGCTGATGAAAATGTGTGGAGACCTTCACTGCAATATCATACTGGAATAACTGGTTGTGAATAAAAATGATAGACTGACACAAAACTCCAGCAGGTGCTTCTACAGTCAGATTGTGATGGAGCTTCTCTTACCCAGATTAAACGTGAGGCTACTTCTGCTCCAGCAGTGGCAGTTTTATGCTGGTTTATGCACGAGCAGCTTGGAATGGTGAGCAGCAGGGGAGAAGCTCTGTCTTACATTGCTACATGTTTAGCAGCTAAAATGATCTAAACTCTCTTTAGATATTCAGAAACACATCTGCACCAGTAAAGAGTGCAGGAATAAAGTACACTGTAGATACTCACTGTTAAATCTGTACCAGTTACATCTTAAGAGAGCTGTGTCAGACATTAAAATCAGCAACATACAGAAAGCTTCTGGATTCTGACCATAAATTATAATAACATTCATATATTTTGTAAGATTAGACATCATATCAATTTAACAAGAACAGGCTGTAAGGGGCAGATGTACAGTTTGTTAATTCTGTCACACACATTTGTACACACAGCAAAAAAAAGTTTTTGCAAACATTTCCAGCACTCGAGTTGTAAAAATCAGACATAACCTAACAGGGCACTTCTGTTTGTGCGAAATTATTGTATATATGTTGTCTGCGCATTATTGTATATATATTTTACAGTCTACAGAGACTGTAAAATAATCACAATTAATTATCATTAAGCGTAAGTGTAATTTAAGCAGTGGCTCATAGATTGTAGACCAAGATTGCTAAAAACAAAAGGAACTGAAATACTGCTGACTGAAGTTGTTGTTCGGCCCCAGCTGAGCGCAGAGACCCCCTAAAATCTCACCACAGTGACGACCAACATTTTTTATGAAAATAAAAGACATTAGGACAGACCACTGTATCTATATCTTCCTGCGGATGAGACATGAAGCCTCCCAGTGGAATGTTCTGAGAGATGGAAGATGGTGCAGACGAATCTCTCCTGAGCAGAAGTTACAGCAGGCAGATTGGGTTTCTTTGGTTGCATGGCATTCAAATATCTACAGCACATCAAGCCCATCAGAGGCCTGAGATCTGCCATGCCAGCTGGATGACGCAGATGATGAAGAAAGCAGAGACACCTGGGCTGTTTATTACAGGGTCTGTTGTGTGGAATGTCTTCTCAAAGCTCTGGTGGCCTGCATGCCTCTCATGCCAGTTTCCAGCTGTGATCAAACCCTCTGCCCTTCACCTGCCCATCTTATCAGCAGACACACACACACACCTGGCTGGACGCAGCCGACGAGCCGTCTGCTTCATCATGACCAGAACACAGCCTAGCCCAGCTCTCTCAACACAACCTATTTACAGATGTACACACACATATACACAACACCCTCTGTTGTTTCTGTTTTTAAGGACAGATAATCTGACAACCTGAATTTACCCCCAAAATTGCTTTTCCTTAAATGAAAATTGGGTCATCATTTACCCTGTGCTGTTCTGCGCCCGTAAGACTTTCTACTGAACACATTAATATATTTTCCATGGAATGTCAGTGGATACAGATAAAGGACACACAGCTGATTAAATGATGACAATTTTCATTTTAGGTTGAACTGATGACCCAAATAAACTGAAACGAAACACAAATATACACCAAACAAAAACAAATATACATTTGAATAACAACATACGATGAAAACCCTTTTGCTTTCATAAAGTTAAACTTCCAGAAATCCAGTCTTTACATTCAGAACTCGTGATCTGGGTCGAGCAGAACTGCAGCTCCCGGGCCAGAGTGAGATAATGACCGTATCAGTTCTCGGCACATTGTTTGTTCTTGACAAACACAGAAAGACACAAAACAAACCAAAGAGGAACTTTTAATGAGCAGTGCTCAGCATCTGCTGATTTGATGGGATATCTCAAGAGGTCCGTCCAATAGAGAGACAGACAGACAGAAAACACATCCTGACGGGAGACAGAAGGGGCAGGTGCTCTAGTTTTAAATGGCAACATGCAGAAGTACTGGAGTAGAAACGTGTCTTTCTCCACACATGCAGACAGCGGAGAAATGATTTACATTCACACGGCACAATTCTTCTCCCTGTCTATTTTGATTCATGCTACAAAATGTCAAAAATTGTTATCAAAAAGTCAGAAAAGCACAATCATAAGTTTAAAAATCTCTTTGTACTTGTTTTTCTTGGACTTGTATGTGTGAAACAAACTTTGAAGATAAAATGTTCAAAGGTTCTTTTCGCAGTCTTAGGTCGATATGCAGTTTGTGTGTCATTCTCTGTGTGAGTGCAGCTGTACATGGCAGTGACGAGCGTTATAATCAAAGTGTACGAACGTTCCTGTGTGTCTTCGCTCTCGAGTCGCTGTGTTGTCTTCGCTGTGTGAGTGCGGCCGCTCTCGTGGCTTGAGGGGTGTGGAATCAGCGGCGGGCTTGAAGGGCACTGATGCTTGAATGAGCCGGGCCGTGCAGTGCTCAGAGATGCTTTGGTAAGCTGGAGAAAAGAGATGGGCAGAGAAAGACAGATAAGTGGGCGAGGGGACCTGCCGAGCTGGGGAGGCCCATCACTTCTGGGCGAAAAAGGCTCCGATGGTCACGCCTGCCAGACCCAACGCTGCCAATCCGAGCACTTTGGATAGGTATGAAAAGGGGTGGAAAGTAGAGTCTCTCGGCTGTGCGTACAAATCCACGAAAGCATCCTATGATAAAGAGAGAGAGAGCAGAACATTAGAACCAAACCTATTCTAGATGAGATTGATTACAATGATTGTAAGTTATGGAAATCACATCACTGCTATGATCAAAATGAATTAAACGGAAACAGGTTTACACAAGTGCAGTTTTGCCTCACTCTCTTTAAACTTACAAAAGTGCACACTTAGAAATAAGACAAAAAAGGTTCTTTAAAACACTTATGAGGCTATAATAGTGTATAATAGTCTATAATTTCAGAAAGCTTTTTAAAGAGCACCACTTATGTGTAATTTTGAATTAGATCGTTCAGCTGCAGCGCCCTAAATCTGGTCAAATAAGCATCTGAAGATCTGAAGCCCACACAGCACGGTCACAGCCTGTTTGGTGTCTGACAGCAGGTCTGTAATGATTAGTGTGTCTAATTGCATGTATATAAGGAAAAGATGCATTTTTTTCAAGGGTTCGAGACAAACACATCACTCATCTTCAAACACAGACACTCCACATCTGTGCAGCCAGATTCCTCTGGGACATCGTCCAACCCAGAGAGAGAGAGAGAGAGAGAGAGAGAGCAGACACAAACAACAGAAGACCGCTCAAATCCATAACATTCAGCCTGACTCCATGAGCCCACTCATAGAGAGACAGAGAGGAAACAGTGAAAGAGATTCTCTCTCTGCCAGGCCATCCACTCCTACACACAACCCTGTCTGCTTCCTTCTCCAGCTGCGTCTGTAAAATGCAGCCAGACTTGCTGCAGAACAACCAAAGCATCTCTCACGCTCCTGCGCAGCTGTCTGCAGGTCTGCTCTCAGATATGACTGCTCGTCTGCATTTGGCAGGAGAAAGCACTCCTGTTTGTGGAGCCGTTCATACGGAAATAATTAGGTTCTTTCCCCAGAGCAGGCAGCGTAAATGAAGAACGCACAGATAAAATGAGGGACAGCCCCTTTTCCAAACACTTCCAGGAGAATTCATCGCCCAGGGTCACATCTGCGACAAAATATTTCTGATGCAACCCCATGATACCATCAACACAGAGCTGATCTCCATCTCCAGACTGCTGGCAAAGCTGCATGAGGTATCAGCCCCCTGTGTAAACAAGAAGGTGTTTGTGAGCAGTGATGTGTGAAAGTGTGTTTGTGTGTGTGTGTGTGTGTGTGTGTGTCCCAGCATCCACCATACACTCCTGTTTAAAACAACAAGACAGAAAATGTGTGTTAAAACATGAGTGTGTACCTCTTCTCTGATCAAGTAACAGTGCTGGTTTGTCTTGTGGCTGACAGAAGAGGATGATCACCCTGCAGGCGCTGCTCTGGCCCGGGTTGGCCCGGTGAGGGGGCCGCCCTACACCCAGCTGTTTAAATGACATTATTCTGAACCTTTGAGTTTTTGGCCTGTGATGAAGACCATCTGAATCCAGAAACATGGACTGTGATTTGTCAGTATTCAGGCATACAGAAAGACTCAGTAGCGGCATTCCAAGGTCTGCTATGAACATGTAAAATGCTGATGAAACAAAGCCGCTAACTCTGTGTAAAAGCCATTCAAGTTATGCTAATGGAATAGCGGGAAAGAGAGCAGATTTGAACCCGGGCTCAGACCGGGCAATCAAACCTGATGTCATCTGCACTTATAAGAGACATAATGAAAGAACAATCAGAGTCGATAACAAATCACATTTCATAAACGATGTGAATCTGTAATGATCTTCAGATCTCCTCCCAGAAGAAGAACTGCTTGTTGTTTTTACAGCCCAGGACACATAACTGAGGTCTCTGTTAAAACATATGGAAACCTTGTTCCAAATCATGTGATCTTAGAAGTATTTGATGGGAAGAATGTTTGCAGTTTGCATTCATATTGACACCTGTGATTGTCTAATCTAAGACACTTGAGATATTACAGTGATATTTATTTTGTGTTGGTCTTCATCCGTGCGCATTACTAAGCATCACCCCCCTCACACTGAGGTCATGGTTTATTAAGATATTCCTCTCCATATTCTCTCTCTCTCTCTGGGCCGTCTGTGCAGGTTTTAAGAACACCTGGCACAGACCAACGATGAGGCAGAGGAGGATGAGGAAGAGAGGAAGGGATGGAGCTGACAGATAATGACAAAAGGAGGACGGTAACAATACCACAAAATGAGCTCACAATACATCCTAATAAGGGCTACATGAATTAGTGCCAGTGGAGATGTCAAACTCTGGGTACAGGGTGTCGTCGTGGGCATGTCTGACTGTTGCCTTGGAAACGAGGGCCCTTGCTGTCCCATCAGGAGTTAAGGTGACAGGACCGAGCAGCGACTGTTTGCTTTGGGTTTTTTCTGCATTGGTAAACATCCTCATTAGTGCAGCTTCCGGCCTGTGTTTGAACAGACTCTGTGTTTGCCCAGGGCCTCTGTTAATGGCCTCCAAAACCAGCCGTGTCCCGTTCACACACACACACACACACACACACAGGTGATGGTTGACAGGTAGAAAAAGCAAGCAGGTGTTAAGTGATTAAGTGTAATCACACAATCAGAGAGCAGTACATGAGGCCCTGGGTAAAAACTCAGCACACTGGATTGTTCTTGGTACAGATTAATCAATATAAAAGTTTGGGGCCAATATTAATAGCCAATAATTGTGACTTAAGGCTGATATCAATAAGTTTACTTTGTCTTTTTCAAATAGAGCACCTCGTAATTCATTTAAAACCACCAACTTGACATGAAACCGAAGTCATTTCAAAGCTCCAAACATACTATTTGGACTTGTATTTGTTCAGATGAACTAATTTATATTTACATGTATGCATCTGGCAGACGCTTTTATCCAAAGTGACTTATAGTGTATTCAGACTGCACATTTGATCAGTGTGTGTGTGTGTTCTCTAGGAATCAAACCCACAACCTTTGTGTTACTAACACAACGCTCTACCAGTTGAGCTGCAGGAACATCACCACAAGACTCCTAACTTCTGTTTACTTTTCTGTTCTGTTTTAGATCTTATGAAATATAATCATAGGCTCATGGCCAGAGATGCTGAATAACACAGAGCAACAGCTAATGACACCCATCTGATGCCAACAATTACAGAAAAACACAAATGAGTGAACTTGAACCCCAAGTCATAATATACAGAAGTGGCTTCGTGTTACGTTGCCGCTTGTTACTTTGAGAAAAACAGTATATTGTAAAATGGCAACATTTGACTTACAGCAGCTCGGATGTAGCGCATCATCTACATTTCAAGAGTAGATCTAGAGCAGTAGAGAAAAATCACACGCCAGGTCAGACTAAAGTGAAAAAACAGCATGTAAGCATAACACAGAAAGATATCCCAAATAAATACACTATAACATCAGCTACAGTAATCAAAAATGTTTCCTGCAGTAATTTTCCATAGTTCTACTTTTTGTTCATACCGGTTGTGCATAATCGTGTACAAGTCATCGCTTCACATTATCATGCACATCTAGTTTAAGCAGTTTAAACCACTCCTGGAAAGTTTCACTTCACTTCAAACGTTCAGATGCGAGTGTGAATGCGAGTATGAAGCAAATGCTCTGAGAGCATCTCACTGTTTCTGCAGTTCACTGTCTGTTACTGAGACGCGTTCACCAGCCGTTAGACAACAAAGTCCAACAGCTTTAAACATCAGCAGCTCAACAGGCCTGTGAAATGCAGTACTGACTGGAGATATCGAAGCCCACCACTTCATCTCTATTTCTGTCCTTCCTCTAGCGTATCGGTCAGATACACCAGACGCAACAGTTCTAAAACAAGATGATTTGTCAGTGGGTGCCAACGCAGGGCTCAGTGGTCTAACAGAACCCTTCTGTGGTGACTTCCTGTGGTGAAGGAGGTTTGGAGCAGTATGTTGAAATTTCAGGATGGGCGAAACCACAATTGAAAAACGGTTAATCTAAGCAAACATGGAAGACATGGAGGGAACTCTCAAACAAACATTCCAGAAGCCTTGTTGACTACATTCCAGCAAACAGTGTTTGTAGGAACATTTCATTAACATTTCCATTAAGTTAAAAATGTTGTTTTGAATGTTCTAAAAACATTCAACATACGGCTTGGTTAATGTTTTCGAAACGTTCCACTAACAACATAAGAGTAACATTTTTATGCGATTGTTTTTAGAATGTTTGTCAAAGACATAACATTGAAATAAACGTTACCCCAAAACTGTTTTCTGATCACTTTGAAAGAACTTTGACAGAACATTGAGAGGACGTTAGCCAATGTTCTGAGAACATACCCTGTTAGCTAGGATCAACAGATAACAGCATAAACAGTCTTGTAGGCCAAGCACCAGATGCTCAGGCTAAGTTTCGTGTCAAGTTTGATAGTGTCATCATATTCTGAGAACTGAACATGAGCCAAAGAGATGAGCTAACTCAAAACCAGCTGACCATCATCACCCTGGAGAAGGAAACTATAGAATTACTCATACTTCTCCTTTGAAGAAAGCAAGCAAGCACAAAAAGAGTTCAGCCAATATCTCGTCTCTGGTGTCGCTGAGGAACATGCTCACCCTGTGAACATGACTCCTGTGATCGCAAACATCTGATGTCATGAATTTTTGATAGGAGCCTCTTCACTCAGGAAAGCACCCACGCTTCCTTCCTCATACATCATTCAATGAGACAAGTGTTTGCGTGTGTTATGATGGAAAAGCCATAAACCACAGGACAACTGAAGATCATGAGTGATACCTGCAGCAGGTTTCCAGTCAGCAGACTGACGATCCACAACACATCTGATACATCTGCTCTGTATTCAGAACACAAATCCTCAAGGCATCACGCTGCCACACATTATTTTCAAAACCAGTATTTCTGTCAAACACATTTGACTTAAAGTATCACGTCTAAGAAAATTCTACAAGGTTTCTGCTAAGAACCAATGAGCAAAAATTGGCAAAAAATGACAAGAAATTTTTTTTATTTTTCTAGGCCTGAAGGTAAATATTTTTTTTATTTTAAATATAAATTTAACTGAATTTTATTAGATATCTCTTAAAAAAGACTCAATGTAAACACGTTTATACATCATCTTAGTAACAACAAGATACTTAGCTTATGTATGATCACTGAAGTACACGTGCATTGTGTTAATTATGCAGTTTTTAAAAGCTCTTCTATAAAACATTTGTGGAATAACTATTTCTTTACCATAAACAAGTTATTTGTTGATTTGCCGTTGCTGTCTTACCAACAAGGAACAAGGAATTTAGTTTCTCTTTCACTCGCGCACACACATACACACATACACACACACACACACACACACACAGGAAATGGAACAGGAATCAGTTTAATTTAAATGCATATTAAGCACGTAAATGGGAACTGACCCATGAATGTGAATCTGCCATCTTTAAATCACAATAAAACTGACTTAATAAATCATCAGAGTAGAAAACGAATTCTTCACCGCTGCGTAACTTGAGGAATGAAGCTGCCGTCTGCTACAGATTGTGAACAGATTCATTATAAATAAATGTTTTCTGATCAACAGTGTAACAGGATCAAAACCCCACGAGCGACAGAAATAACAGAGCTCAGCAAAAAGGGGAAGAAAATCTTCCTGCACTCAAACCCAGTGCAGAGCCAGACTGGACACAGCTGGAGCTGCATGCCAACACCAAACCTGTAAAGCATTGAGGGTGGTCTAGTGCTAAACTGGCATGAACCCTTACCAGCGCCCCAACCCCCCACTTCCTGTTCCAAAGGAAAGAACAGTCATCAATGAGATCTTTTTCATCTCAATTGTTTGTCCTGTACGGCAGTCAGATTAGATGTCTTCTGCCTCTCACATATTTTCCTAAAAACATACCTCAGTAATCTCACACGTGTCTCTCTCAAAGTCAATGTGAACAAAATGAAACGATTCTTTTTCAAATTCATCCAAGAACAAACTATAATTCTGTAGCTATAAACTCTTCGTTCATGTAAACACTCACCATCATTATATTTTTATTCCTAAGGAACTTTAAAACTGTACAGAGATGTACAGAGCCAAAGATGATACTGAAAACCTGAGATCTGACAGCAGAATGAAACATTCCTCTGAGTGTGTGGTCAGTGTGCAGCATCAGATCTGAGATCTGTGACAGAAACCTGGAGCTGAGGAGGAAGATTGCACCTTAACCCTGTAATCCGCTGGATCTGAACATAACGCAACAGCTCACTATTAAACTGCTGACATTGCGGGAGGACAGGCAAGGCAACATCTCCAGGCTCTGGGCTTCCTATATTTAACAGCATTATTCATGCCCCCCCTCGTGTGTTTTCTTTCTCTCATTCACTCGCTCGTTTACATTATTTCCTCTCTGACAAATATTCACCAACAAATTATTCCATATATGGAGCCTGAAGCAAATTTCATCATTCAAGTTTTAAATCTGATTTCTTTCTAAAACGATGACACCGTCAGATGGTGTCGTGTACAACAATCCCTGATATGAAACCTGATACAATGTGTTATAATATAAAAACACCAAATATATGTACCATTTAAATGTTACTATGTTGTTCTAAGCAGATCTAGCCCTCTTCACTTTCTGTTACACGCGCTTCACTTTCTGTTACACGCGCTTCACTTTCTGTTACACGCGCTTCACTTTCTGTTACACGCGCTTCACTTTCTGTTACACGCGCTTTACTTTCTGTTACACGCGCTTCACTTTCTGTTACACGCGCTTCACTTTCTGTTACACGCGCTTCACTTTCTGTTACACGCGCTTCACTTTCTGTTACACGCGCTTCACTTTCTGTTACACGCGCTTCACTTTCTGTTACACACTCTTCACTTTCTGTTACACACTCTTTACTTTCTGTTACATACTACGGTGCAGAAAATCATTCCTTTCCTCTGCTTTAGTAAAAACTAAAGCGGTCATTGATTTTAAACATATGTATATCGTTAATCATTGTTTGTGGGAATCTCGCAGAACTTTGTTAATGGTCCAATTTGTTAAAATATAATCAGAGTTAATGGTCAGATCTGTTCATAGCTACATTTGTTTTAGTACTAAAGTAATAAAAGTGCTTAAGTGAAGTGATATTTTTGCATCCACAGGGAAATAATTAGTTGCTAGTTCCTCTCAGCAAAGATACCGGTCCCGTTGTGATGGATACGCACGTGAATGCGCTCTATCCAGTTTCAAACTGCTTATCCGAGACAAAACATTTCCTTCCTTCTTTCCGATACAGCTACACAGCCGAGGGGTTTATGAAGAGTGAGGTACACTGGGATTCAGCACACAGGCCCTGTGGCTTCCACATCAAAGTCAAGCCTCTGGTCTGCACACGGAGGCTAGTGGTTCTGCATTCCCTAATTCTCGAAGTGATTCTGCCTGTGTGATGCGTCACCCTCAGGACTCAGAACGAAACCACAGGGGCCCCTGCAGTCCCGGCTGGACCAACACAACTGTGTTGAGTGGTGATGATGTCAGCTCTTCATTTTCCTAATGACAGCGTATTACTGTCTGAAAACAACGCCAATGCAACTAATTAGACAGACGGCATGTCTCTTTAGTTTAGGTTCAGTGGAAAATTTGTGGACACTGTGATCTTTAAGTGGTCGTTAATTTAAAATCTTCCCATCAATACAACTATCTATCAAGTCCCATCAAGTCTCAACACACTACAGCAATGTGCAGTGCTGTGTATAAATGTATGAACATTATTTAACACTTTAGTTGAATAATGTTAAATAGCTGATACATGCACATTAACTGTACTTTATTAAAATTCCATATTCCTTATTCCATATTCCTAACAAATTCTTCACTTGTTCGGAACACTTAGTATTAAATTTGACCAAATAATAAATAAACGACAGCTGATAAATGACCGTGACAGATCTGTTGTATCTTCAGTGTTTCACCTAGCATAGGTAAGTCATGCGTAATCGCTCAGAATGGCTCGTTTCATTTGCTCTATTCAGCCGTGTGGCGTGTTCGGCTGTTCCTCCATCATAAACAGCAGCTCTCTCTCCCGTGTGAACAGAGCGATCTTCATTTTCCCAGGCTGGTTTGATATCAAAAGCGTGTTAATTTATCCACTCTTATCCTTCATGAGAAAAACAGAGTCACATGTTCTTCTGTGACATCAGAGCAACCCTAAGGTTGCGTTGCGGTAACCGTGCCACCCCAAGGAACTTATCTTGTCATCATCTTAATAGTACAGACAGTGAATTGTAATGGTACAGATAAGTTTTCAAAACAGTACCGACCAACTAGAGCTGACAAACAGACCTCTTGTATTTGGGTTTAGTTTCAGATCATGGCAACATTTAATGTCTTACGGGTGACAAAACCAGTTCTACCATTCCACAATCAGCACATTATGTGGCCGGTTACACACAAAACCAATAATGACTGGGAAAACATGAAGGGGATGTCTGTGTGGGTCTCTGTAGTTTGCTTTGCCAAAATATTCAGTGAGAAGATTTTACTGAGGGAAATAATAGTGAAATAAAGTGTTTTTTATATGAATCGCATATAAAGCAACGCTTGTTTTACATGCTAGAGTGAATCTGCTTAGCAGCAAGTCATATCGACTACTGTTATGTACTTTTATGCTATTTCTTTGGCCTTTATGTAAAATAACTGCACCAACATTTACGTGATTAAATGATGTATTTTGCTACAGTCTTTTACAGCAGATGAATGTGTGTGCTGTTGATCTTTTCCTCCAGTGGAATCATCATGTGGTTTCAGTGAGGCCTCCGTCTCTCTGAGGATCATCTACAACTGTACACCAAAACAAGACATCATAGCCAAATGCAATGGAGCAACACATACTTTATCACATTGAACAAAAGCAGATGACAGAGATCAGTTAGCACAGACATTGTCCTGCGGGGTGGGTGGCTATCATAGAAAAGGGAAAAACTTTTTATAATCTTTATGTCTCCATTGCAAAACATCTTGCATACACAAATCATTCACCTACTTGGAACAAGAGAATTGTGCTTCCATAAAAAGCACGTAGGGTGGGATATGGGGGCACGCCATAGATTAGGACAAGCACCACGCATTGTCAACATGTGACAGGTGTGCCCCCTTCCTCGCCCACTCTACAGCTTTCTCCTACACCCACCCACACCCACACACACACCCACACACCCAGTCTGTTGCCAGTAGCCAATCACAACACACGATGTCATCCACCATTTTTATCCAGCTGCATCCACAGCAGGTTAAGCCTGATTTAAAGAAAGAGGTTTTAAAAAACACATTACATTTCTAGTTTCATCTCTTTCAGTTTATTGCTCCACTCTTTTCAGAAACACAAAGCGGCTCAAATATTGCCCAGCTGGGCTATTCACAGACTGCACTGGACTAGAACATTAAGCAAATGGCATCGATGACGCGACAGTTTGGAAAAAGCAGCAGGTGATGTAAAGGTAAATGATGCACGGAACACATAAACGCTAAAGGCCAAACATAATGATTAAAACCGTTAGTCTCACTGCTGAGAAAACACCCAGCCGTTACAGAGGGGAATTCTGAGTGTTTAGTAAACACAAAGACGCAGGTATTCAATCAAACAGAAAGCTGCTGGTTAGGTCATAGTACTGATTTGACATTTTGATAATTAAAACAAACTCCAAGTGGGAAAAACAACTACAGGAGGATGAAGGAGCACAGAAGAAATGAACAGAGAATGACAGAAAAGGGTAAAATGAGATGAGGGAGGAAAGCAGATAGAGATGAATAGCGCTGTTTTTACACACATCTGGTCCACTGTTCTGGTTATTGTGCTGACCCAGCACTGAGGAAATTCCCCTGACAAATTCTCTTTCCCACTCTGATTACTGTAAGTAACTGGCATCACATGCAAATTAATTTAATCCCATTCCATTTGGTAAATCCACTCAGATTATTGAAATTATTGAACCATTATTAGCTAATCACGCATCAGCAAAAGCTGAATGTCTGTTGAATTCAATACAAATACATGAAAAAACAAACCGCACGCTAAATCTCGTCCCTATCCACATCTCTAACCTTAAAATTACAGAGGAATCCAAATTTGACATGTTGAAACAAAAATCTGACCTGGTCTACAGAACGGGATGCTCCAAAACATTTGATCTGAAAATACCATTTGGGATATAACATTCATAGAATGTTTTATTCAATTACCAGTAGAGTTTTTCACACAGGCTAAGCTGAAATTAGCATTTTCAGTTTGAGTTTTCTGTCCATTGTGTCCAGGATTTTCAGCTTTACCAGGAATGTTCATTTGTTCATTTGAGTTTAGGGCTTGTTTGTTGCATACAACAGCTAAAGTGCAAGAACAACTACTAAAAACAACCATTACAGCCATCACTTCAACTAGCACTAGAATCATTTATTGGAACTCGTAAGTAATATCTGAAACGGTTAAATCACTTTCACATGTTTTAACCAGTCATGCGAAGAGTTTATCGGTAACCAGCGAAGCATGGCATGGTGTTTACATCAGCACTGAGTCGTTGGTTTGAAGTGTGCGAGTCAGGGCTTCTGCAGAGGTTTATTTGTGTGTGTTTGGGTGTGGGGGTTTCAAACGGAGACTCTGAGTCATGCCGTACACGAGCGCTTCATTTGGTGAAAATGAAGGTGAAATCCCGGCGCAGGCAGCGATATGCTGACAGATGCAGCCACAGCGCAGAGAGAGGAAAACGTTCACAGGCGATTCCGCAGCGAAGCGCTACATTCCGGCAGCACACAGCGAGGGAGCAGACGGGCTGAGTGTGTTAAACGCTGACAGCCGAAGCGCATTTCTGGAGCGTCTGCTCATCCTAATGAAGCCGGCCAACATTTGCCCTCATCTGTCGAGAGCAGCCGACGGAGGCGAAGAATTGTCAGATGCATGCATCATTTTTCTGCTCAAGCTACCCCAATGTTCACATTTTACTGTGCCAACAAGTCAATAAAGAATTGCCCTAACAGCTCATACGCCTAGCTCTTTCAAACAAGCCCCACCCATCTGTCTCTTTCTTTATAGCGTTTATGCCATGCAGTACCTACGATCATCTTCAGATGCCCTTTTCCCTCGCTGCCTTCTATGTTGGTGGCATGCATGCAGCTGTGAGGGGGGGGGTTTGGGTGTCATCTTTCTGTGCAGCAGGAACACAGTGGGGAGGGCTGGAAGGGTGGAAGGGGCAGAGGATAGACACAATAGTGCAGAGTCTTGTTTGAAGTCTGAACCACAGATTCTGGGCCTTGGCTTAACACCAGCTCAGCACCTCAGGTTCCAAACCCAAGAGACTGGCAACTAAATCCCTCCCCCAAGGCAGAGTGAGCTGGAGAGAAAGGGCAAAGAAACTGAGCAGAAATATTTTCAGTATGTTCTCAGAAAGCAGACACACAATGGCTGGTGAAATAGCTGAGGCTGAACGTCATTGTAAAGTCAGAAGGGGAATTTTGAAGTTTCGTGGGCCCACGCCTTGCTGGTTTCATTCCCAGCAGCACTGGAGCCAAACTCGGGTTCTATAAACCTAAACACACAGAAAGAAACTGAAAAATAGTTGAGAAACAATTAATTTTTACCTAATTATAAAGGACCAACTTCAGACGAAAAACAAAGCAGGAGATTAGAACGTTCTGACTGTCAGAATAATCAAGACAAACTTTCACATGTCATCTCTGTCTGCACCAGCTGTGCGTCACTGGTTAGTTTGTATAAGCTTATTTGGTCTTTAGTTATAAGAACAGGTAAAGATCACCAGTGCTTACTTCCCAACACAGCCATAATGGACCCTTTGTAATCTAATACCCATTGAGTCTGTTGTACTGAGGCCTTTTATCACATGACTGAATGATTCAATTACTCAAAATCCTGCTTTGTGCCATTTATTGATTCCTCTTTTTTTCAAATTCCCATTATCCTGTTACCCTCACCAACAGGGTTCATTAACCAGCAGTGCAGAGAGCAGCTGCAAAACAAAAACAGGTTTTAATAAGAAAGGCCGGACTCATGAGATAGACCTAGTGAATTTTTAAAGAGGTCCAAAATTAAAAATCATAGAACATAGAACTGACATCTGCATTTTAAGAGTCTAGAACGGATGCTAAAATTCAATGCTTAACTGGTTCAGATAAGATATCTGATATTTTTCCAACAGCCACTTGCTGTTTTTAAACCATGAAATGAACCGATGGCCCTTCATGAATCAGAAACTGATGTGTATCAGTGGCCAGCATGAATAATTGATCAGCGTGATGACTGTCGTAAATACATCCCCGTTATTTCTAATACCGGCGCATTAAATATTTATCTCGCATGGGATTAAGATGGTGTTGCAAACAATACATCAAATGTGTTTACGATGACCACCTCAGGGGCTGAACTTCCTGTAAACAGAGCATACACTTCCTGAATTAAGAACATCAAAACTTCAAGCCTGATTCCAGAAACATGCCAGTCTCTATGGCCAATATCAGCTCAGAGCCACTGTGAGGAACACCTGATTTACAGTCATCCCAGACTCCTCTAGCACAAAACCAATACCACAATGGTCCTGCCTGAAGGGGTGGAGCTGTTTCTGTATATCTCAGAGAAGATGAGAGTATTCAGATGGTTCCAGGGAAGTCATCAGCACAGAAGGTCCTAAACCCAAGACCTGGCTGAATCAACCTGCTCAAAGCAAAGGGGACATCAGGTGGATCTAAAGGCTTGTGTAAGTATCCATCAATATTTAAACTGGTGTGATATCTGCTGAGAACATGCATCATGGTTCAGGTCTCCATACTCAACATGACTTAGACTCAAAAGTCAGACTCAAGTCACAATTAAAAGCCCTGAGCTAATGATTTCTGACTGATGTTTGCATTCGGGAGAGTTGAGAAGCTTGTACACAACTTTCTAATGGAAGAAGCTGATTTATTAGGTTGTTTGTTAGAGAGTTTTTACGTTTTTGCCTCCAAGGAAATATTGATGAGATACTGTATCAGTCACAGATTACAGTACAATGTATTCAGTGTCCATACAGATGATTCAGTGTGATAGTCCTGACTGCACTTTGTAGACTGCCCAGAAACTGGGGGTGGACGGGGG